>VZTX01015299.1:476-21317 GCA_013400915.1 Pardalotus punctatus
GGAAGTGGCCCAGAGAAAATAAAAAATGGTGGAGACGCCATCTTGTCTCAAGCTGGCAGCCACTGAGGCAGAAGAAATGGCCCAGAGAAAATAAAAAATGGCAGAGACAATGGTGGCCACCAAGGCAGCGGAAGTGGCCCAGAGAAAATAAAACATGGCAGAGACGCCATCTTGTCTCAAGATGGCGGCCACTGGGGCAGCGGAAGTAGCGCAGAGAAAATAAAAAATGGTGGAGACGCCATCTTGTCTCAAGCTGGCAGCCACTGAGGCAGAAGAAATGGCCCAGAGAAAATAAAAAATGGCAGAGACAATGGTGGCCACCAAGGCAGCGGAAGTGGCCCAGAGAAAATAAAACATGGCAGAGACGCCATCTTGTCTCAAGATGGCGGCCACTGGGGCAGCAGAAATGGCCCAGAGAAAATAAAAAATGGCGGAAGTGGCCCAGAGAAAATTAAAAATGGCAGAGATGACGGTGGCCACCGAGGCAGTGGAAGTGGCCCAGAGAAAATAAAAAATGGCGGAAGTGGCCCAGAGAAAATTAAAAATGGCGGAGATGCTATCTTGTCTCAAGATGGCGGCCGCTGGGGCAGCCATCTTGAGAGGCCGGACCGTCCAAGCAGAGTGGGAACACCCGGGCTGCCCAGGGGGGTTGGATTGGGTTTCAGGAGGATTTTCCTCACCAGAAGCTCTGTCCAGCTCTGGGACAGAGTGCCCAGGCCCGGGGCTGTCCCCACCCCGGGAGCGACTCCAAAGCCGGGGATGTGGCTCCCGGGACAGGAATAGTTGTGCTCGGTTTGCGGTCAGCTTTTCAACCTAAATGATTTTATGATTCTGCGTTCCACGGCAGGGGCTGGAACTGGCTGATCTTTAAGGTCCCTTCCAACCCAAACCCTTCTGTGATTCTCTGATTCTCTCTGCAGGCAGAAGAAATCCCAAATTCAGTCTAAAATTCCAGTTATCCCAAATTGCTTGTCGTGGGCAACCGTGGGGCTGCCTGCTCCTCATCCATTTGCCCGGGAAGGAAAAGCAGGAAATGCAGAAAGCCTGAAAACCCTTCCCTTACGCTCTCAGAAGGGGATAAAAAACCAGTTTTTTCCTCCAATTTTCCTGATTCCCAGGTGTCAGCACGAATTCCCAGGTTACTCATCCTTTACTCCAGCCCACAAGGAGGTTACAGTGAATTTACCTTCAGCTCCTTGCAGAACTGGGACTCCTGGGCTGTCGCCTTGCTCGGTTTGGGTTTAATCAGCCTCCTGCAGTGGATGATGTTCTCCAATTCCTTCTTTAAAACTAACAGAAGGGAAAGAAAATGAAGAATTTCACCAGCATGAAGAGGTGCCCAAAGGACTGCAATTGTCTGATTTAGGGCGCAAGGAAAATAGAAGAGAATACGGGTCTACAGTACATTTATCTGGGAATATTAACTTTCTGGTTTGAAGTAGAGCTCCTGAAAGAGGCATTTTCTTATGGAAAAATGTGCTCACATCCCAGCAACTGCAGGATAATGAAGAGGTCGATAGCGTGGTAATGCAGCAGCCATAAATCTGACCTCTCCTCGCTCTGAGCACTGGGATTAACCATGGAAATAACATTCTTCAAGCCCACATTTTCACGCAGGGAGTTCAGGGCTCCTTTAAAGATAAAAGAACTGAAATCCTCCTGTGTGTAACAGCAAGGAATCCCGTCAGCTGGCCCTGAGCCGCTTCCTTGGGAGCTGTCCTGCTGGGAAATGGGGGAGAGGGGACACAGCCTTGGCCCTGGGGCTCCTCTGGCACCTTCCTGCCCCGTGCTGGGGCACTTCTTGCAGCGTGGAGCTCCAGGATGTGCCTTGAACTGAGAAAAGCTGGTTCTGTGGGTTTTGGTGCGTCTCCTTCCCTCTCTGCCCTGGTGGGACTTCACCCAGCACATCAGGAATCCACGGAGGGAACAGCCCACTCAATCCCATCTGGCTCCCCTGGGTCATCTCTTGGATTTATCCCCACAATTTCTGGTCATGTGCCCATTTTAGAGCTTTGCCCAGCACTCTCCTCAACTGTCCTTAAAATATTCTGTGAGTTTGAATTGTCCCTGCACCCACGACTGAAGGCAAACACTTGCGTTTAGTTGCTTCTATCTGCTAAAAGGTGGATTGGAGTTTCTTGGAGCAGGATAAAACTATTTTATCGGTTATGATAAACTTAAGGAGCCTCGAGCTACTCCCAGAGCTTACCCACAAGCCCAGAAGGGGTGCAGGGGTTTGCCAAACCACAGCCGAGAGTGACCATCACTCAGACCTGTTGTCAAAGGCTGAAAGTGGCAATATTGGTCTGTAGTTACAGCCAACACCCCGCCACACCTTCAAAACACAATTTTTTATAAATTTCAACATAATAAACATCGTTTCCCTCCACTCACTCTATCAGCTCTCAAAGGGTTCAGTGTAAAACCCACTGAGCTCGCAGGTCATGCCGTGGCACTGTTCCCTGGGGAGTTGTAAATGTTCCCCAAAATCCGTTTGATATCTGAACCAACTTGTTCTGCTCCCTCCTGCTGACTTCACTGGTGCTGCAGTCCTTTGCAGAGCAGGAAATCAGTTTGCTGCAGGGAAGTTCTGGAACTCCAGGACTGAGCTGCAGGAAGTTTTGTCCTGCTGCATTCCCATTTCCGTCTTCCAGACACTCTACCACCACTTTAATGGAGCACTTGTACCACTTAACATTTGTATTTTATGATAAACTCTATTTACTTTTTTCTGTTTGTTTGGTTTTTTACATTTCTAAACCACTTGGACACACTTAACTTTTTTTTTTTTAAATTCTTCACAGTAACATGACAGGTTAAGCATCACCATGACAACACTTCACCTCAGCGTTTTGAACCTTTAACTCTCTTTACAAACGACAGAGGTGCAGTGAGAACCTGTTCCAAATGACTGCACAGGGCATGAAAATCTGTCTCTGAATGGAGAAACCACATTTACATACCATCAACTTCAGCACTCAGGCCCTTCATGGACGCTGGAAAGAAAGAGAGAGGGGGAAAAACACGATAATAAATATCATTTACATAGCGAGGATGGGAGTTTCCACAAAAATTGAAGTGCATTTTTTATCTGTTAATTATTTTTCCCCTTTTCCTTCTCTCACCATCGGGAATGGCTTCAAATTCTGTCAGCTCCTGAGGAAACGTGGCCAGCTCGGGCTGGTGCAAGAGGATCTGCTCCACGAGGGCGTGCAGCAGGGTGAACGTCCTCTCCTTGCCCCTCAGCAGAGGCAGCTACAACAGAGCACAGCAATAATTGCCACACTGAGCTGCTGCACCTTAAAAACAGAAATAAAAACCAAAAAAGGAGCAGCAGGGGTGCTGACAGATCCCAGGTTCATTTGATGAGAACAGAAAACAATGGAATTAAACCTTTCCTTTTCATTCTGCTGTTTCACACACATTCCTGATTAAGATCATATCCCATTTTCGTATCCCCTGACCTCCCTTGTTCTTTGGTGTCTTCCTCTTCACTCAGGTCTTTTTAAACTTCATGTACCCTCATTGATTGCAAGGGATTTTGGACCTCCAAAACAGAGTCATTTTTCCTTTCCCCTTGGAACCACCGTGCTGTGCTCACAGAGGGAACAAAACTCCTCAGTGGAACATGGGAAGATGCTCTGTGGCAGAAAATGACTTTGTAGGCATTCTTCATTATGATAGATGTGCTATTACAGCCATTAGGTGTATAAAAAAATAAAAAAAGAATGTGAGTTGCGTCTCAGGATTGTCACTAGAGTTATAAATCACTCACACATATATTAAAGTCTCCAGATGGGAAAGATACCTTTTAAAAACAAAATAAAAACCCTTCTCTCTTCTATTTACACATCAGGCATAATTTTACAATACTATCAAAGACACAAGGCAGATTAGGAAATTTGCATCTATTTCTTGCTTTTTAGGATAAAGATATGATGCTCTGCAACTGCTGGGAGGAGGAAAGAAAAAACCTGCTTTCAATAGCAGCATTTTCTGATGGCAAATTCTGATTAAAAGAGGAAAGGAGGTTGCTTAAAACTAGTGGAAAATTCTAAGGTCACACAAGTGGTGGGTCAGTGAAGAGACAATTAGAGAATTAAGAACTTAATTTTTTTTTTTTTTTATAACAGATCTCTGTCAGGAAAGAGAAAAGATCACAAGTGCTCTCTTTGTCCTCAGATGGGGGTTAAAAGCATTGCAGGCAAATTTCACTCCCTTTCAATTTATTCACTGGTTTAAATTCTTCTTTTGAAACTTCACCTCAAAATGGCAATGTACCACTTGTCGCAAAAGACTCTTAAATTAAATCAGAGAATCCCAGAATGCCTAGGGTTGGAAATGAGCTTCAAGATCATCCCATCCCACTGTCCCAGGCTGCTCCAAGCCCTGTCCAGCCTGGCCTTGGACATTCCAGGGATCCAGGGGCAGCCCCAGCTGCTCTGGGCACCCTGGGCCAGGGAGGTATTCCCACCCTCCCAGGGAACAATTCCTTCCCCAGATCCCATCCAAATCTCCTCTCTGCCAGTTTGGAGCCGTTCCCTGTGTCCTGTCCCTCCATCCCTTGGAAATCCTCTCTCTCCATCTTCCCTGCAGCTCCTTCAGGCCCTGCAAGGCCACCCTGAGCTCACCCCAAAGCTTCTCCTCTCCAGGTGAACAACCCCAGCTCTCCCAGCCTTTCCTCCCAGCAGAGCTGCTCCATCCTCTGCTCATCCTGGAGCCTCCTCTGGGCTCTCTCCAGCTCCTTCCTGAGCTGGCCCAGGGATGGATGGCTTGGAGTGAAGGGAAGCCCTAAGAATTTGCTCGGGGGCCACAGCGGTGTGCCCGGCACCGAAGAAATGCCCAGGGTCATCCTCTGAGCACCAGGAACTGAGAAGGGTCCATACAGCAAAACCCTTGATCCAAACTCGTGTCCAACTACCAATTCCTCATGCCAAGGGATTTTAATCCCAGGGCAGGCAGAATTTTGATGTTCTGCCTCATTAGAGACGCAGTGTATTCTGCACCACAAAGGCAGCGCTGCTGTGTGGAATGAGGAACGCAGCTCATTATCACAGACAGAAGGATTTAGGATTTATTGTTAAACAGGATTTTGCTCTGTGGAGCCAAGGCCAGGCAGTAAAATCCTGGCTCCTCCTTAGGAATCAGTGCCTCTCTGCACACTCAGGAGCAGTTAAAATTCATGGATAACACACCTTAGAATATGGTGATTTTAATGACACGAAAACATTTACTCACTTTGGCCAGAGATGACAGCCGGAATCCTTTGGCCACCTCTTTCCCAGCTCTTCCATTCAGATGGTTCCCAATGGCTAAAATGTACTCCAAGACAGCCACAAACTTTTGGCTGGACTGCAGCTGCTTGCTGGCTTGGATTTTCTGGGTTATCAGCTGAAGCACACAAACCTTCGCTCAGGTCAGACTGAAAACAGGGCTGAGTCCGTGCTCTCTGTGCCCTCTCTGTCCCCACCTGAGCTCACACCTCAGCCCAAGGATCTCTCCCTGCCCCAATCCCTCGGGGTTCTCAGACTCCCCAAGACAAAGCTGTGCTGTCTCGGTCACCCCAAAGGAGTCACATCCTTTGTGGCTGCCAAACCAGCCCTGCCAGACCAACTTTATCCTCCCGGGCACACAAAGTCCTTTGCTGTCTGACTGCCCAAATTCCAGGGATCAGGGGAAGCAGAGGCTGGAGCTCCATCCTTCACCTCCCTCCCTTCCCTTTACTCAGGGCTCTTATCAAAATTCTTAGCACAGTTTCCCCACAAGGAAGAAGAATAATTTCCTGAGCTCAAACTCAGTAGAATTCAGTTTTCCCAGGGAAGCCACCTCCCTTTTTGGGCTATAGGCACAAGAGGTGATTTTGTTCTCCGTTAGAAAATTCGTATTTTTTTAGCGCCACACCTCTTTTCATCAGTCACCAACACACAAAGTTAAAAAGAGGGAAAGGATGAAACACATGGGAGAGCTGAAAGCTGTTGTTAAAACATTTATAGCTCAGCTCAGGGCCAGAGGGTGCTGAAAGCCAATATTCACATTGTCCCATGGAATTTTTGGTGTATATTCTGTGGTTTAAAAATAGGTGTTAGTGTGCAGAAGTAAGAACATACTAAGGCACTAATCAGCTCTTCGATGAACTTTAAATATCCATCAAAGCAAACAGTACATCAAACAGCTTCCAAATAGTCAATATTGGGCTTCAGTGGAGGACAGCAAAAGTGTAACAGCACCAGGCAGGGTCAGAATTCTCTGCATCTCCCCTGAGCCTTCCCTCTGTTCCACTTCTGAGCTCTCCTCACTGTTACTATGGTTTTAATCACAGACAAAGGGCAACTATTTGGTCCTGCAGAACCTTCACATTTTATTTTCATTCCCATGCAGAACGAGGGCAAAACCTCTGAAACGTTTTCATGGTGTTGAAATCGTTGCTTTGAATCAAAGCATGGACAAAACCTGGCAGGTAACAAAAGCATGGCTGGGAAGAGCAGGATCCAGTCATGGGACTGGTGCTGGTTATTTGCATCCCACACCCTCAGGTCGTCCTTAAAAAAGGCAAAGAGGGACTTGAGCTCTGGTCCCCAAATATTTCAGTTCAGTGCTGTAATCCTCAGGGGGAACAGCTCCTTCAATCCTCAAAAAATAATAAATCTTGATGAGATTTGTCAAATAAACTTCCTCCATGTCTGAGATTGATTCTTTTGGCTCATGGGGCAGGAACCTCCCAGCAAAGGGAATTGAATTTTAATAATGAAATTCACTTCTGGCTTATCACTGGCCAAAGAAAGAGGAAAGCTGAACAGCACCAAATAAAAATTTGAAAATCTTTTCCTGTTCTCTTCTCCCTCCTTTGTTAAAGTCTATTCCACTGCCAGGCTCATTTTTTTTGACCCTTGGTGGAATGAGGGTGATATTAAATGCACATATGAAAATAAAAGGGGAAAAAAAACCCAAAAATAAACTCATTACTTGTTACTTACAGGCTCCAGATCTCTCATGCTCTCAGGGAGCTCACGGACACTGAGCAGGAGATCCAACCTCTGGCCCAAGTGAGGGATTTTACACATCTGCACAGAATCGAACAGAAAAGGAATCAAAACTCATGCTCATATCAAAATGTGCATAAATATTGCATAATTTATTGAGTAATTCAGCTGTGCTATTGTTTTCCTAATGTCTGTGCTCATTTATTCATTTTATTCTGGGTCTGAGGCCTGTGGATACACTCTGGAAATACCTGAAAATTGAAGAGAACACTGCGTGCTCATAGGGCCAGACATGATTAAAATCAAATCCCCATTCTTTCTTGTGAGAAAGAATGGTTAAATACATGCAGTTTTATAGGTTATAGATTTTTATAGGTTTCTAGATTTTGGGAACGTAGCTCAGGATAAATCAGCTCCTACTTTGGAGAAAGAGGAGGGAGTGTGACTTGGAGATGTGAAGGGATCCATACAGTTCTCTCCTTGTTATCTCTCAACTCTTCATCGGGATAATCCTCTTACACTGATTCTGGGGGAATTTAAGTTCTAAACAACAGCTTCTTGCAGTGCTTTTAGCTCAGAGAATGTCCTGCAAATAGGATGTGGCGCCTTTGGATGCTGCAGCTCCTCACCTCGAACATAAACTGATCAACCACGTGCAGCTCTGAGCAAGACCCCTTGAAGGACAGGTATTTCTCTGCATCTCTTGCTGTTGGCAAATATCTGTAAAGAGAAAATGAAAATTAGATGTCCTCTTCCTCTTCATTCTGCATTCTGATAGAATCATTCTTCCATTACTTGCACTGGAATCTCTCGCATTTTGTGTGGTTTATGTTTTGCATTTATTCTTTATCCAGTGGGACTTTGCGGGCACTTGAACCAATGGTGAGGTGGAAAGCAAAACTGATCTGCAGCTGCACCGGGATGGCTGGAAATTCTTACAGGTACAGAAGGAAAATAACAGCCAGAATGCTCACCTGCAGATACACAGACTGTTTACCAGGAGAGAATATTTTAGAAAAGGTAAAACCGTGAGACAGAGGAGTTCAGGCCCTGATTTCCAAAGAGGTCGGATCCATTTCTTATCTCTGTTATCACAAAATATCCTGAGCTGGATGGGACCCACCAGGATCAACTCCTGACCCTGCACAGACACCCCAATAATCCCACCCCATTCCTGGGAGTGTTTATCCTCTTTACCATGATTCTGACAGGGTTTTTCACTCGTTTAAATAATGGCAGCACAGAACACAGCCCCACAGCTCCCTCCCTCCTTCACAAGGTCACAGAATATTCTCCAGGGCCGCAGATTTTTAGAAAATGGATGTCTTCAAATATGCCTCCACTTGGAAAAACAAACAGAGCACCTTCCTTTGGAGATCTTCCTGCCTGTCTGACTGATCGCTGGGGGAATTCACAGCATTTCTTGAGAAAAATGGAATCGATGGTAGAGCTCACGTATGAGGAAGAGTGCAAAGAATCTGAAATAAGTATTCAGGTCTGCTCTCTTTTCTTTCTCTTCAAACAGCCTTCCATATTTGCAGCAAGTGTGATTAAACATTCATGGGCATAGCTGTACATTTCCATTAAAAGTCAGGAAATTTACTCAAAGATGGAAAAAAGAAAGCAAATATTTTAGTATGTTAAACACAGGACAAACAGTAAGATTTATTTGACTGTTGTCAATAATTAATATGACATTTCAATTGTAAAATTGCTGGGGTTCGAATTATTCCATCTATGTTAAAGCAGATTACAATGTAATCCTTTCTGCACACTTTACCATCAAGAAAAAAATATTTTCATTTAAAAACAAGTTAGCTGTTGGCAAATGAAAGGGTGTTTATTCACCATTAAAAATAGTTTGAGTCTTTAAGCAAATTCATAGAACACATTTTAAATGGTGACAGCAAACATCTTCATTTAATCAGAAGTCTGATACCCCATAAAATTGTTTGGCTGCATTATGCATAGAAAATGGAACTAAGAGATTATCTAGAAGGTTTGAAGCTTAAAGCATTAAACAATGGGAGCCATGAGAAAGGAAGCACAAAAACACGTGAGTGCTTTCCATAAATATCTCTTTACATGAATGCAGCTTTAATGGAATTTGCACAATGAAAAAACTCCCATTGCTCTGAAAAAGATTAAGTTTGGAGAGACACGGAGTGCTTCGCTAGTAAGACATCAGGACAAAGAATCACTCAGGGAACGAGGGAGAGGTTTCTGTATCAAATGAAGTCTGGAAGTTTCCAATAATCACCGAGCACTTCACTGGGCACACGAGCAGAACACTCGGTCACAGCCTGCAAAATGCAACGTTTGGTTTGGTTTGGTTTTCAGAGTCTTTCACTCTCCAAGAGCAGGATTTGGCCGCTGTGCCAGGCTCAGACACGGTGCCAGGACAGTTCACACCGAGAGGAATTCCCTGTTTGAACTCCTGTCCTGACCAGGGGTTCTCCATGAACTGGAGACCACAGGTTTCCAAGGTAAAATTTCCCACAATGACACCTAAATCGAGTGGGAAGGTCATCAGCTTGTGCCATGTCCACCTCAGTGCCCTGCACCCGGGAAACCTGGGAGTGCTGATATTCCATGAAAATACCCTTCCATTTCCCACCGCCTCGGGAATCCAAGCCCTCATTTCCAGATGCATCTCGACTCTTTTGGTCGCGCTTAAAACTCTTGGGATGGAAAAAAAAAAAATCTTCCTTTCAGTGCAGGATTTGCACATGGATTCCTGGTTTTGGTTTTCAAAACCGAGTTTTGGTTTTGGGTCTAAATAATAATCCATGGGACAGAATCCTTGAACCCACATAGCATAGTCCAAGTCCTTGAAATTTTTATATAACATAGAGCAATACAACAATCAATGTCCTTTACACATTCCACTGCTGGAAAAATCCTCTCAGCACTATTGCCATCAAAAAAAAAGAATTCAAGGAAAAAAATACGATATTTCAAGCTTCATTGCCATCATTATTATTATTTATTATTATTTTCTGATGGCAAAGAGCCCAGATGCCATAAATCAGTGATGTCACAGCAATTTCAGCAGTGTGGAGATTCTTCCCTGAACCTGCGGTGTCAGGACTGAGTCCTGAGCAGCAGAGTGTGGTCAGTGTTTCCTGCAGACCTCAAAATTACAGATCCAGATCAGGATTTTAGGGCCAAAATTAAACTGGTTCCATGGGAAGTAGGAACACCAATTATTTACTTAATCAGTTTTCTTTTTCCCAGTTTTCTTTAGCAAAACGCTCTTTTTCTTTCTTTTTTTTTTCTCATTTTGAAGCAAGAAAATCCTTCACACCAAGCTTTCACGTGTAAAAATGTTTGTTAAAATGGCCCAAGTACCAAATGTGGATTGGGATGTATAACAGACCCTGCTCTTGAACTACTCAAAAAGATAAAATCCAGCTCCTGCAAATTTCACACACCAAGAGTTTGCTTACACTCCTGAAATCTCTTCAGTTTTTCAGCCACAGAAATTTGCATTCTGCCTTAAACCCACAAATCTCTGCCACTCAGACACACAAATATTCCCAACATCCCATCATCCCATCAAGATCCTGTTACACTTGTCTGCCTTCCTCCTCTCCACACCCGCTTTCCTGAACTTCACATTATTTGCAGAAGAATCTGCCTTCCCCAAAAGATCCCAGAAACAAACAATTCCCCCCCCAAAAATTACCTTCTTAGTGCTGTGATCTGCTCATCCGTAAGGCCACCGCTCTCCTCATGGATGATGAACAGTTTTTCCTTCAGTTCACTTGGTTTTATACGGAAACTTTTAAGGAAAATGTCTGGAGGAAAAGGATTCTTAGATTAGTCGGAAGGATAAGCTCCAGGGAAGGAAAATCAACAAAATATCTCATCTATACTTAGCAGATTTAACAAAAGAAAGAAAAAAAACAAACAAAGAAAAGAAACAGAAAAAAAAATATTTAGCAGCTGCTATCATAAGGCAATAACTCAGTCCTTGTATTCTCTTTCAATTTACATCACAGTAGTCAAGGAAAAACAAATCTGAGGATTTTTTTCTTGTCTCTTATTGATACCTGCTCCCTGTATGGCAGAAATTTCTTCTTTCAACAAGAATCCATTAGATAATTCGGCTTTTATCTGTATTTTCCCTTACACTGGTCTTGAATTCAGCGTGGAGATCTCTCAGAGCTCTCATTTGCCACCACTCAAATTCTCCAGAATTTTTAACTTACTGGCATTTTGGAGCTTCATCTTTTTATTCATTCATTTAAGGACTGTGGTTTGCAGCACTTGCAGGAAGATTAATCCGAATTCCCACGATCAAATTAACTTTTGATCTAAGTAATGTTCATTTTAATAAGGATATGCCAAAACTCTCACTGATGAGGATGAGATTAAGGAACGGATGTAGAATGTCCCAGTGAAAAATGTTGTAAGAGGAACAGGATCAAAAAGAAGAATGGTGCGATTTGCAAAGCAAAAGAAAGAAATTTCCTCAAAGAAACTGCAATAATTTAGTAGATAAAAGTGCTATTACAAGATTCTTTTATCTGCAACAGCACTTTCCTATCACTCTTCCTTTTAACCCTTCAAATTGTTAGTCAAGGGATGCCATAATTCCAAGTTATCTCCATTTACATTTCCCAATTAAAACTTTACAAGGTCTCCAAAATACATTTTTTCTTATTAATATTCATCAAGACGAAATCATTAAAACTTCAGAATGAACTGGCCCCAATTCTTTACGTGTGTAACACTTCTTAAAGCATCTCTAGGTTACAGAAATTTTTTGGAAAGGCATCTTTGTAACAGAAATCAGAGCGCTCTCTGAAGAACAATTACTCCTGCTCCTTTAATATCTGCCACTTGTCATCAAAGGGGTTGAAAGACCTTGACAATATTTGATTAAGAAGAGCAGGACTGGGCGTTGAGCTGCTTCATTCGCTCTCTTCTAGCTCAGGCTTTGGGGAGAATCCCACCTGAGGAATGAGAGCAAAGGATTCTGTTGGGGAACAGGATCCTGCTCACAGCCTGAGCCCTCAGCCAGGGAAAAACCAGGAATTCCCGTGCCCTGACCTGGAGCTGCCCCGAAGGCTTCTCACACCGGCCCACCTCCCCTGCGGGAATCCTGCACCCCAACTTCTGCCTCCCCACCTGCTCCTGCTGGCTTTGCAGCCCACGAAGTTTGGAAAACCTTGGAAGTCAGAGGGTTAAATTGATTTCCCAGGCGTCGTGGGTGATTTTGCACTTCTGCCCCGAGGCAGCAGCATCCCAGCTCGGTGGCACACCCAGGTTTTGTGCGAGGGAAGCAGCTTGGGACTCCATCTCTACATTACCAAGGACCGCGTTCGGAGGAACTGAGCCATGGGGGCTTCATTTTATCAAGAGAGAAGCACTGAATCAAAAGGTGATTTATACACAGCCTTGATCACTGCCTGTTGAAGGGCAGAGAGCACAAACAGCAAATGCAGGCAGAGCTCAGCCCAGGCTCCCGGAGGAGCACACAGCCCTCATTAATCCACTTACTGAAGTTATGGGCAACTTTTCGATCCAGCAGGATGTGCTGATTCACCGCAGGTTCACTGCCCAAAAGCACCGCCGTGTCCTGGATCTGGAACTGCTCACAGAGCCTGGGTACATCTATTTTCCTCTTGCCTGGGTCGCATGATCCCCAGACAGATTTGGGAATCTAAAAATACAGCAGGGACACAGGGTAAACAAAAATCCAGGAGAACAGAGAGCTTTTGTTCCACGCAAACACAGGGAAGGGCATCCAGGCCGTTTGGTGGCACAGCTGGATTTCATAACTGCCCGTGTAATGCAGGCTACGATATTCAGATTTTTTCCTTTAACAGCTCCCGGGGGTTCATCCTCACCTTGTCACAAGGAACAACATCCCAGTGAAAGGCTTTGGTTCTCTTTGCTGCTGGGGCGAGGCTGCAGGGCTGGGGGACAGGAGGGGCTGGGGGAGCCCCTGCCCCGCAGGTGGGAGCTGGCAGAGCTGGGGCTGCGGGATGCGCAGGGGGGACCAAAGGCTGGCTCAGGCTGCTCCTTGCACAACTCCCACCAAAACGGGGACTGGCCTCTTTCTCCTCATTCACAGGAACAATAAATTCCTCATAATCAGCATCGGGGCTGCTGCATCCCTGCGAGCCCCCCTGGGGCAGGGGGGCAGCGTGGCCCTGCTGGCAGTGCCTTTCCAGCAGAGACACCCACTCGTGCTGCAGCTTGCCAGCAGCCTCGGGCCGGCTGTTCTGGGCAGTGACGGGTATCCGGAACCTGGAAGGGAAGAATGGAATCCAGAAACACCAGGAATGTAAACACCCCCCTGCCCAGCACAGCCACAGATGTTCCTGGTGTGAGCAGAGCGATTCCCAGCAGCTGCACTTGCCGGAGGAGCTGCTGCCTCTGACCTTTCCAGCCAGCATTAATTGTGTTTGAGGCTGCAGAGATCAGGATTTGCCATGTGTGACTGTAGCATATATTGCAAAGTAATTCGTGCTAAAAATTAAGATTACAGCATTTTATTAAATCTGCAAGAAATTAAAGATACCAAGGACATGTAGCTGCCTCCAAAATATGCATTCCAAAGGATTTGTTGTTTGAATGGACCCCAGCAGGTATAATCTGTATACATTCCAAAGAAGAGTATTCCGGGATTTTCCAGAAATATGCACTCAATATGCATATATGATAATATGCATCACCAAGAGACTTATCCCAGTGATACATTAAAAACTTATCCCAGAAATACGATAAAACTTATTCCAGCAACATGTTAAAAACTTATCCCAGTGATACGATAAGATAATACGCATGGCCAGCAACGAAACATATCCATCTACTTGTTCCAGGAACTGTCGTCAGGTGCAGCAGCAGGACAAGAAAAATACACCAATATGCTAAAGATGAACAAAGCCCAAAAATGTATAAAAAGAAACCCCGGAGAAAGAGCATTTGTGAACTAGAGGGATTGGGAGCGGATGATGTCCGAACTCAGTTCACCCAGAGCCAATAGCCTGGCTCGGCGCTGCTTTTGCTCGTGGCTTTATCCAATTTTATACTTTGATTACTAAAGAAATTCTGTTTAATTATAAAATTGACTGATTCATTTATAACATGACTCTGCAGCTCCTCGTTATCCCTGCTCCCCACCCGGGCTGGGGGTGCTGCCCAGGCACTCACACCTGCTCACATCTGGCGCAGCAGCTGGACCAGGCATCTCCTCCTGGCCCCTGACACGACACCTCCCCCAGCTGCTGGGGCAGGATTTCAGCTCACCAGCTCAGTTCCCCTTCTGATTCCTCCTGAAAACCCTCCCCACATCTCTGCAGAGCAAGGGGAGGGGGAATTTCTGCAATCCTGATGGCCGCATTTCCCCGGTGCTGTCACTTCACTCTGGGCCTCGTTCGCAGTAGCTGTGCTTTAATAAATCATTAATTACCGACTGTACTCACACGTAGCGATGCTCTGCGGTCTGAAGGGAGAAGGTGGAGCCCGCGGTGTCCCCGCTGACACTCACGGGGCCAGCACCCAGAGGAACCGTGGTGGCCACAGGCTCTGCGGGCTGGCTCTGGCCACCCAGCCCCAGGCGGTGCAAAGCCAGCTCTCCTTCCCGCAGCTGTGCCACGCACCTGAGGGACAAGGGATGGACACACAGATCATCTTCAGTGACCTCTGACTGGCACAGCCTGGGAAAACGCTTTCTAATGGCAATAAATCTCTACAGCATCCTCCGTGGAACGGGCAGAAAGTATCAATAGTAAAGCACGGGATCTCTGAGATGTTCTAATTTGAGAGTTTCTTCTTCTCATCTGACAGCGAAATAAACTGGGACACAAAATCTCAGCAGCCTGCCATGCTCAATGAGAGTTAAAATGAAAATCTGACCAGCATTAAAAATCATTAATAAAATTATTTAAAATAAAAAAAACATTAAAAATGTTAATTCTTTAGCCATGCTCTGTCCCTCCCACTCCATTTATTCCTCATTTTTTCTGGCATAGTGGATCTTTTGGACTCTGAGTTTTTTAAGGAATCCACTGCATGACTGAGCAGTGCATGATGTGACAAGGCTTCGGAGTTTCTGTGTCCTCCAGGCTGCACTCCACCAAGCTGTAAGCAAACAACCAAAGTGAGTTCCCAATCCGTGACTCCAGCATCCCTCTCTCTTGGAAATCCTATTGCTCCATGGAAGCTGATCCTGGGCCCCCTCATTCCCAGGAGTCACCTGGCAGGAAAGGGTCAAAGTGCTCTGCTCTCGAGGGCCTCCAGCAGAAGTGACTGTGCCAAAATTTGGGGAAAAGCTCTTTAAATTATAATGAAACCTGGGGAAAAGCTCTTTAAATTATAATGAAACCTGGAAGAAATTGCCTGACCATACAGAGCTTCCGTTCCAGCAGAATCCTCTGCTCCAGCCTCTCCTCTGGAATTCTGCCCTGCTGTTCCTAACAAAGGTCCCAACAAGAGGTTGGGCTTTACTCCATGTGAGGTTTATTCTTATTTAAGCATTTGCCTTCTCATTTTTCTGGAGGGTTTCAGCCTTTCTTTATCATCCCTGCAGTTCTATCAAACCTCTCTTTCCCTCCACTCTCTCTTCAAGGTGTGGCTGGTTGATTAAGGTATTCTGTGAGGAATTTCAATAAGTTTAGCTGCTCCAGAACAAATTCAACATAAAATACAAACTGCACCTATTCCCACACAAACAGTCAAAGTGATAAGAATTGTTTCATGGAGCTGGCAGTTCTATTGATCCCTCCTTTCTTCAAGGCAGGGACTTATGGTTTAATCGGATCTCCAGCTGCTTCCACCATCACTTACTTTGCCAAAAAAAAGGAGAAAGAGAGAGGATTAATATCAAGAAGAAAACAACAAAGGCTTTGCTTCACAAGATAAATAAAAATCAATTTTTTTTGTTAACAAACCTGTTCAATGTTGCAAGGTAACAAACCCTGGACACGCTTGAGGATAGTGTTTACAAGACATGCAGTGGTAGCCTTTTAAAAACAATTAAAATCATTTTCTGTGAACTGCGAAGTCTTTTGGGATAATTGCCCTGTGCAGATAATTACAATGTGATTTTTTTTTTCGTTAGCTTTCACTAGACAGAATTTCTTTTCCTTTCTCTCTCTTGCTCTCCTGTGATGGTGTAAGCAATTTCCAGGTATTTTAGGAGCTGTCCCAGGGGAAGAGAGGTTTGTCTGCAGCAAACGTGGAAAACCACGGCATTCCTGAGAAAGGAGGGAAAAGTCAGCAGGGGAACAAAGTCCCGGCATCAAAACTTTCCTGAGCACCATTTTGTGATGCCAGTGCTCACAGCAGGCTCCAGGCCACACAGCTTTGGGGTTTTGGGTGTCACTGCTGCACTGACAGCTCAGGGCAATGCTTTCAGCTCCTGATTTGGCACCTGCCTTTAATAAGGGAGTAAATAAGGAACTTCTCAGCGAGATAAAATCTTAACGCATCTATCAGGAATTTTAACAAAATCCAGAGCCCATACTTCACCCATTCAGTGGAGGTTAAAGTGTTCTGCTGCAAATCCAGCAGCCCTTCGTGGATCACATCCCACTCTGCAGGTCTCCCAGAGCAGGGCTCTGCTGCTCTCTTGCAAGAATTGCTCTGTATGACTCTGCTCAGAAGGTAGATTATCTAGATAAAAAGGGGCAGCAGAGAAAGAACATTTTCCATGTTAGTTCCCTTCAAAAAGACATCAATAGCTGGGTTTTACAGGTACAAAGATGACAGACAACTCTATAAGCCACAGCCAAATGGGTACAATAAAGCAACATAAAATAAATAAGGTTTTTCTGTGATGCAAAACTACTTAACTGCAATTTGGTTTTATGCCCACAATTCTAACACCGTCAGAGTAAGGAGAATAGAATTTTTTGCTGTAAAACAGAACTTTTTAATTCATTTCCAAAGCAGTCTGGCACCAAGTTTCTGTTCAGCTCAGATCAAGCCCAAGCAGCACTCGATTGATTCTGCTGGAAATCTCAGACAACGGTCAAAGATGCAGCACTGGGTCTTTTCTCAGCACGAGTGTGATCCTCATTCATCCTTAAAATCGGGCATTTTAACAAATACCTTCTACAGGAAGAAAAAGTGCTTAGAATGCTCCAACTGGGATTCAGCTGGGCGCATTCCCGGTTTTATTTGTTTGTTTTCACACACTCTGGGAGCAGCTCTATCCAAGGTGCAGCCCCCACTTTGACACCACACCTCGAGCTGGCTGCACCTCCCCATCCTAGGAACTGTCCCAGAACCCTGAGGCAAAAATCCACCCTGAGCTCCCATTCCTTTGCTCCGTGTCGGGAACAAATCCATCCCTCCTTCCGAGCCTGCAGCAGGAACAGCAAGGCTGGGACTGCTGGGTGCCACCCCTGGCACTTCCAGCAGGTCAGGGACAGGGACAGGGACAGGGACAGGGACAGTCTCACCTTCCTTTTGTCCTCCAGGGACACAGCCTCCAGCTCGTAGTCCTGCCGCCCGTGGAAGGCGATGCTGAAGCGCCTCCTCTCCGAGTCCTCGCAGGCTTTGACCTGGGAGAAAGGGAACTGCTTCTTAATGATCCCTTTCTCGATGTTAAAGATGGTCCTGGTGTTGAAATCGAGCTGCAAAAGAAAACTCCTCGTGACTTGAGGCCGTCGCTTCTCGTTGTTGGACGGCAAATTCAGCATCCCAATATTACCACGTGAAGGTGTTTAGATAAAAGAACAGAATAAATAGAATTTTAAAATGACATTCTGTGACCGAGATACTGCACAGTGTTTGTTTCAGTTATTAAACAAACAGATATTCCTTGTAAGCTGTGTTTCCACGTGTCCCTTTTGATGAATATACATCAATTTATCACTCTGAAATATTGCTCCTTTGAAAATTCTCCTCATCTCACAAAACCCGGTGCAGAAACTTCCCCTTCAGCACAAACTAACAGCAGAGATTCAGTTCCTCACTCCTTCAATCCTGAAACGTGCTGAAGGTGTTTAGAACAGTTCTAAGCCAAAAACTCGTACGTGCAGACCACACAACCCAGTGGCCACACTGTGGCCATTCCCTCTGTCCTGTTGATACCAGGAAACCTCCAAAGCAGAACCTCTCTCGTGATTATCTCTGACTTTTGAAGGCTGCTGCTAATTAGAGAACTGAAATTAAGCCGTTCCAGTTTCCTAGACTGGTAACTTCCACATCTACTACACCTCTCTTCATTTTTTCACTTTGTGTCTAAGCAACTAATCTTTTAATTTAAAAAAAAAAAAAAAAGGGGGATATTGATGGAAATAAGGAGATTATATTTAGCATAGTGAAAATGTAGTAAATAAAAACCATATCTTGCATAATTTGGACTTGCTCATTATCAAATTTTGTCCTAACTGCAAGAAATTTTAGTGAAATCCAGGGAAAAAGCCATGAAACCTTTGTCCCTGACTTCATGGAACCAGGAAATCACTATCAGGTGTTGTCGACACAAGTTTGCTTTAATATCTTTTCATACACTGCACCAAAAGTGAGAATTTTCAAAGTTACCTGCAAGATTCGTTTCTGCCACCGGTAGTGTTTGTATTTGTAGATAATGAAGTTAAATTGTGACCCAGTTAACAAAGCCTGTGGATCCTGGAAACAGAACAGAAATCAGCAGCACATCCAACACCAGGAAAACGTTCTGCCACCCAAACCCAGCTGCTCTCAGGGGAAATCTCTCTCTGTGAGCAGAAGCAGCACGGGAGGTTTTACAGAGCAATTCCACGTGGGGATAGATGGAAGCACCCTCCTGACCTTTATTAATCACATTAATGGAGATTGTGAGAGAAATTATTGACAAGGGCAGGGGCAGGATGAGGGGGAATGGCTTCACACTGACACAGAGGAGGTTGGCATTAAACATCAGCAAGAAATTCTTCACCATGAGGGTAGGGAGGCCCTGGAAAAGAGAAGCTGTGACTGCCCCATCCCTGGAGGTGTTCAAGGCCAGGTTGGATGGGGCTTGGAGCAGCCTGGGATAGTGGGAGGTGCAGAGAGGTGGAATGAGAGGTCCTTTAAGGTCCCTTCCAACCCAAACCATTCCGTGATTCTGGAATTCTGCCCCACATTTATCGATCCCGTGCTTGATGCTACCCTTGGAAAAACCACACTCGGATTCAGGTAGGGAATCCAGTAGAACTTAATCCAGGTAGTGACATCAGACACAGCCAAAGAGGTAAAATAAATCAACATAAAATGAATCAACACACAGTAAGTCAACATAAAATAAATAAGGTTTTTCTGTGATGCAAAACTACTTAACTGCAATTTGGTTTTATGCCCACAATTCTGAAACTGTCAGTGCAAGGAGAATGGAATTTTATTCTGGAGGGGTTGCTGTAAAACAGAACTTTTTAATTTATACCCAAAGCAGCCCGGCACAAAGTTTCTGTTCAGCCCAGATCACGCCCAAGCAGCACTCGATTGATTCCGCTGGAAATCTCAGACGTGAGAATCTCTGCTGGACGGATATTCCAGCATTTCCCTGGAAAATCCACCCCACAGGCAGCCCCAGCCCTTCATCCCTGTCCTGTCTGGTGCTCACTGGGGGTGTTTGTGTTTTCCCAGGCTGGGATTGAATCCTTGAAGCAACCCGGACCTGCTCCTCATCTCAGCAGGGCTCTCTGTCCAGAGCATGTTCTGACATCAGAACATCTTGCAAAGCAGATCAAAGCAGCAGCCTCACCTTTTCGGCACACACCTCCTTCTGTGCCAAATGCAGAGCTCCTTCGATGCTCACTTCTTTATTTTTCACCATGGTCATAATTTTGAGGATTTTTTCCTGGCTTAACTGGGAAAAAAAAGAAAAAAAAAAAAAAAGAAAGAAAAAGAAAGAAAAAAAAAAGGTAAATCAAATGTTTTTAGAGAGTGGTTTTTCATCTGGCTATGGAGGATACAGAGTGCTCACGACACAGCCACGGTAGCTGCCATAAAATTACAATTTCATTCATTTTTGATGTCCTACTGACAACCTGCCCAGCAAATAAAATCTCCCTTTGAAACCTGGTGAAAGTCCACAAGATATCAAATATACAGGGGCTTTTAGAAGATGTGGTGGTAATATCTGGAGATAGAACTGCCAGGGGGAAACCCTTTTTCATCAGAAACCCTGGCGAGAAGTGAAAACATCAATTTTGCATGGGAGCCTGTCTCACCCTGAGTGTGAAGTCCTGCATGCAAGACAACATGAAAGAAAAATCAGCAGCATTTGTAATTTTCAGGGTGAAGAGGAGGCAAATTGTTGTTGGTGCGAGGAGGTGCAGCTGCCACGGGGGCTTGGTGAACCACACAAACAAGCTGGGCTTACACTTCCCCTTTTTCTACCAAAACAGGAGGTTGAGCTGCCAACAAACTCCCACCCAAATTTCTGTCGCTCCCGAGCGCAGCAGGCGCGGCTGCAATGGCAAAAAAGAATTGAGCAAAGAGAAAATGCAGGGGAGACAGGAGGGACGCGGAATCGCGGCTGGCACAGCGTGGGAATGGCACTGCCACGGCCTTTGCAGGGAACAAACCTCCCTTCGAGGCACCCCAAAGAGTCCCCGTGGGGGAAAGCCACTCCTCAGCAGCAGCAGAGCTGGGAATTCGGGAGGAGCCTGGAGGTTTCACCCGCAGAGCTCAGGAACTTGGAATTCCTTCATCCAGACTCTGTTAGCTCCAAGATCCAACATTCCTGCACCCCGAGAGTGACTTCACCACCGGGAGAGATTTGTCACAGGAAAATCTGGCTTTCCAATCATCCTTTCCAACCCTTTCGAGGTGGACATCCAGGTTCAGCACCACAGACGACTGGCACAGCTGATGTGCCGTATAAAAATCATCACTCACAGCACAGAGCTCCAGCAAAGCCACAGGATCCCCC
>VZTX01015300.1:0-90539 GCA_013400915.1 Pardalotus punctatus
TTTTTTTTGTCCTACATCCCCACCTGGCATTTCTACAAGCCTGAATTGAAGGGCTGATATTGTACTATTTTGAGCACTGTTACTGACTACCTATCCTCACAAATTGGAAGAAATAAAGTAAAATCCTACTTCAATGAATGTCAGGGGTGGTTTTGCAACCTAAATCCCTGGAGCTAGGATTTTGCTTGATGGATGAGCCCAGAAAGCCTACAATAGTGAATAACCAACAGCAAGCATTTCCTCTTAATTATCTCTTTATTTGCCTCAAGTGTTGGGCCAGTTCTGAAACTGTTTAAACAACATGGGCACCTGTCAGGGTGGACAGGCAGTGAGCCCTACCACCTCATTTCTCAGAAAGCTTTCAGGGAAACATCTCTGGGATGGTTAGCTGGGGAAAAGCATTGTACTGGTTTCTTGAGGCAGGGCTAACAGATGCAGCAACAGAATGGATGAAGGAGTCAGTGGTTAAGTAATCAGAGCTGGGAGGTTGAATCTTGCAGTCAGCTTATATCAGAGACTAACAGATGCCAGCTTTGCCAGGAAATGAGATATCTGAGCTGAAAGGCAAGTGTCCCAGGATTTAGTTCAGACCACATCATTCCTTCGTGTGACACTGCCCACAGAAACACTTGTTGAAACCACAGGCAGTTAAATGGAATCAGGAAGACACTGGACTATGCAGAAAGATAGTACAAAGTATTTGCAGTGAACAGATGAGTGCGAAATCCAAAGTTACACAGAGAAGTCTGTGAAATTTCTTTGTCCCCCTCATCCTTCCCTCCCACAGGGAACTGCTATTGCTCCTACTCTATGAAAGAGGATCTGACACACAGACAAAACTTTTTTCAGTGTCCTGTAGAAATGGGCCTTCGACAAAACTCAGGTTCCCCAAAGGCATGGGGTCTGCACACTGTACTTTTCTTGACAGTAAGTCTGGCCCAAAATTCCAAATTTAAAACATTATCTCAGAGTGGATGGACAAGCTTTGAAATTCCAAGGAGTTTTGCTCCTGGAGTTGAGATGAGCACATTTCAGTGTGCTGCTATTAACACCAAGAGAGGTGATGAACAGAAAGACACAATACTTGTGGCCTTTGTCAGATTGTAGGAGCATCTGCTTCAGTCCCAGCTCTGCTGTTCCCCAGGGAAAAAAACAAAGCAACTCTGCTCAGATTCAAGTATTTAACTGCTGTTCTAAACATCCCAAAACACATGAATCCAGGATTTCTGATCTGTATTGGCAGGGCTGCAAGGAGAACATCTGCTTTGACTAAAGTTTATTGGAATTAAGAATTTCAGTTGATTGAGGCAGTTTTTTTTCTATTTTTGAGGCATTCATCCTTATTTCTGACTTGGTGAACAAGGTGTCTTGAATTTCATATAGATGCAGCTGGAGCTAGAAGACCACAGAATATGTCCACTTGATTTAGCCCTAGCAGTCCCACTGAGGTTCTGAGTGGAGACACAAAGAGATGGACTCTCTGGTGACTGTGACATCCAGTGTTGTTCTGCTGGAAGAATTCCCTTTGACACAGAGATGAAACCTAACAATCACAAATATTTGCTACTCATGCCATAGGCAGGTAAATGAGATTCATGTGGGGCTAATGAAGCAAGAATTTTTGTGAATAAGAAGCATTTTTGTTCCTTTTTTGATGGAAAAAAAGAGAAAATGAAAATTTGATTATATCTATTTTTAGGCAGATTAAAAAGTTATTCAGACTAGAGAAAAAGCGCATCAAAAATAGCTTGAGCAATATCAAAGTGGAGCAATTGCTGAAGATCTACAAGAATAAAGGAGGTCAGGAGCCTCATAAGCCAATTTTTGAAGTAGCTGCAAACATTTCATTTTCACACCCTGTCTAATGTGTGCCTGCTTTAAAACACTTTGTGATGCCAGTGGAAGCCTGCTCCTGCACCCCAGAGCCATGGGGATCCTTCAAAGACAACCAACCAGCCTAATGTATGCCTAGTCATCCCACAAGCTCAGTTTGGTGTTTTGCATCCTAAATGTTCAGCATAAACCTAACCAGCCATTGCCACCCACTGTGACACAAGCCTTGTGTCTCCCACTAAAAGCAATCAAGCTTATTCAGACTTACCTCTCCTAAAAATGACTGCCCCTGAAGAGTGCCTCTAAGAAGTGTACTTTGGAGGCTGTCCTGCTTTGGCTTTTACCCAAATTCCTCAGGTTTTGTCATTAGGACTTTAATTTGCCAGCAAATGTTGAACTTCTGAAAAGGCTTCGGAAATAAGACAGATTTGGAAACTATTGCCCAGAGGGTTTCAGTCAGTATGGTGTGGGCTGTTCAGTTTGGAAGTGAAAGCTGACACAGAAGTGGAAGGATGTGTCCTCCTAAATCACCCTGGAGATGTGTTTAATCTGCCCAGGAAGGTGTTTTAGTCAACATCCCTGGGGGTATTTAAAGGATATGTAGATGTGATGCTTAGGGACATGGTTTCGTGGTCGACTTGGCAGTGTTTGGTTAATGACTGGACTCAATGATCTTAGTAGTCTTTTACAATCTAAATTATTCTATGATTCTGTAATTGCTAAGTAATGCTCACCTTCTGTCCCAAACATTGAAATAATCCCAGACATAAAATTAAATGGGAACAACTGCATCAAGAAGGGACATTGTCTCTTCTCTGGTGTGGATGGAGCAAAGCTGTTATGGAGCAGCATGCAAGGAAAAGACTTGATAAGGCCACTTGTCTGCACATCACTTTGGTGGGGGTAGCCGTGCCCCCTGTCAAGCCCTTCTCTGCCAGCCCCTTAACAGGCCTTTTCCACTGGATCCACACCAGCTCTGGGGCTGGCTTGTGGCCAGCTGGCCTGCCTCCACCTGCCTGTTGCTGCCAGTCATGGGTCAGAGGTGACACCGTGGTCAGAGGAGGGGAAGAGCTGAGGGTCTGTGCCTCCAAACTGCTCTCCCCCAGCAGTGCTGGGCAGGTGATACAGCAAAGCGGTAGCTGCTGCTGAGCTCCTGCAGAACGGGGGAACTGGCCACCAATCCTGGGACACAAAGAAGAAGGAATATGCAGGACAGCTTGCTGGGAAATGCAAGAGGGTTGTGTGAAAAACCTGCTCCAGCCCAGCAGGCAGGTCCCAGAAAGGGAGCCTGGCAGTGATGGTGCCATCCTCTTAAGGAGAGCCCTGCCTCTCACCCCAAGACAGTGGCTTGGGCATGTGCCTCCCACCTTTCAACCCCCTGAACACAATAAGGTTTAACCACTCGCCAGCAATGTATGGGGCTTCGGAGCTGCTGTGAAAATGAGAAGCTGCAACATAAGCTTCCCTCTGCTTTTGGATTACAGGTCCAAGGGCCAGCAATTCTCCTGCTGCCCCACAAGCAGAGAAAGTGCTTCAGAAAGCACCTTGAATGTCAGCCAGCAGCTTTGAATGGTGCTCCAGGTAGGAGAAAGAAGTCCCAGGAGTGTTCACCTCCTTTGCTGCTGAGGAAACAGGACTTTTCCTCGAGTGGTGCAGATGAGGCTCTGAAACTGTTTAACCTGAGATCTGCTATCAAAAGCCTAATCACTGTGATGCCCAAAGGGATGTAAAGAGAGATACCCTTATTATAAATTGCAGTAAATACCTTCTATTTTTGTCAATTCCTAGTAGGACAGTCTGTACCTTGATTCCCTGGATGAGAGAAGTCTGTCCCTTCTCAAACCCTGCCTCCATATTCCCAGGACTGACATCTTCCACTCCCTCCCTCTTGCCTACTCTCTCTCTCTCTCTCAGATGATGCAGAGTGCCAGCAAGTCCCTCAATGGTGTCATATCTGTCCTTTTTATTCATTGCAGGGTTTATTTTTAGCCTGAAACAACTGCTTCCTAAAAATGGAGTTCCTAATGACACGGGAGCTGGACACAGCTATGTAAGGTATCCAGGGCTTGGCCTGACAGCTTCTCCTGTCTGTCTCTCTCTTTGTTGTGAGTACAGGACAGCAAAGTTTGCTGCTCCCTACCAGCCTTGCAGTGTTTGGGCTGAACACTAGGAAAGCAGCAGAGAGAAACTACGAGAAACTGAGAAACTTAGTTCAAACTTCACCTGGAGTCTTTGGTCTCCCCCTCTTCTCAAATTAAGAAAGAGGGGGACATTTACCTATCCTCTGCTGCACTCCAAGGGTGCCCCATGAAGGCAATTTGCTGGATCCTGGCAGGTTTTTACCTGCTTTTCTGCTGCAAGGCAGAAGAGGGACTGAATTTCCCCACTTACGATGGGAAAGACCGAGTGATTGACCTGAACGAGAAGAACTACAAGCAGGCATTGAAGAAGTATGACATGCTCTGCCTTCTCTTCCATGAGCCTGTGAGCTCTGACAAGGTCTCCCAGAAGCAGTTCCAGATGACAGAGATGGTCCTGGAGGTAAGTGCCACTGCATGTCCCAGTCGGGGTCAGTACCACAGCACTGCTTGGTCGTGGAGAGGAGCCACAGGACAGGAGAGTCAAATGGTCTCATGCAGGGGAGGTTGAGCATCCAAAAGTCTGTTTGGTCAGATTTCAGTTAGCCCCTGCCTGAATTCTGCAAAGCCCAGGAAAAAGCCTCTTTGGTGCTGTTCTCAGTTTGCTTAGTTTCTCTAGATTGTCTGTCAGAAGCCCAGGCAATAGCAAGCAACTTTGTGAACCTCAGCAACACGAACTCAGCTCAGCTGAGCTTTCCCAAGTCTCAGCACCTGTGTCCATAGGTTGAAATTTTTTGATCCTTTCTCATTCTGTGCAAGCCAGTATCCCACTTGTATTCTGGATTCAGTCCCATTTTTTATTCCACTAGGAGCAGTCAGCCAAGAAACCTTATCAAGCTGTGCAGCAAATGGGTGCAAATGGGTGTCCTAGCTCTCCATTTCAAAAGCTCCCTGTTGGTGCAGCATTAAATCCCTTTTTGTTTCTCTGACACTTGGTTCCCTGCTTGGAATCAGTCTATAGCAGCTTGTTAATGCAACCATTCATTTCTGTGCTGGCAAAAGAGTGTTGTTAATTCTTTGGTGAATGAATGATTTGTTAATCCTCAGTAAAATAAATCATGGTAAAAGTGACAATGTAGATTTGTAGCATTCTTTCTTGTAGTGTAGCTGTAATCTAGGGAATCATACAGCTGCAAGCCTGGATTGTTAGGTGCATGTTTCCTACCTTGGAAACATTCCTTGCAAACATTCCCTCTTAACTAAAAGGCACATTTAGAAAGAAAGTGAAAGTTGCAGAATAAACATTTCAGCTTTATTTATCAAATCCAGAGAGAAAAGGCATTGTACCCCTGAGAGCAGCAAATGTGAACAAGAAAATATGCTTGCTGAGGGGTAGGAGTCAAAAAAGTCCAGTGTCAAGTTCAAGGTCTGCTGACCTCCTCAGTGAGCCTGATGTCTGCCAGAAAGAAAAATTCAAAAACAAACCAGATTTTACTCACCTGTCAGGCAACAGTTATTTTCTGCAGGTGAGTGATCAAATAACATTTGGCAAAGAAAAGAAAAAAGTAATGCTTGGACTCCTGCTGAAATCAGTATTGTTGGTAGTATAACCACAGTGCTGTTTAATAGGATAGCTATTTTGTGCTTGGTAAGTGTGGAACAGTTACTAGATCCATATTTATAGAAACCTGGCAGAAGCGTGCCCCATCCCTGGAAATATTCAAGGCCATGTTAAAAGGAGTACTGGGCAACCTGGCATAGTGGAAGGTGTCCCTGTCCACGGCAAGGGCTCGGAAGTAGATTATCTTTAAGATCCCTTCCAACCCAGGCCATTCTATGTTTCCGTGATTCTACGGTCTGATGTCTACCATCAGTTTGGGTCCCCACAACACATTTACCCATGCTAATAATGACCCATATCAAGGGTGTGACATCTGCAATACAATCTGACTTTAAGCTTTTATTTTTCAGGATTAGATTCAGCTGTGAGTACATTACTTTAGGATTATGGTGATTTATTTGGTTTCCAATTCCTCTGTGCAATAGACTTCTTATGTGACCTTGGGCAAGAGACTGAGGACTAGACCTGCAGCAGACTTTACATAATTGTAGTCCTCCTGTCCTCTAGTCCTCAGCTACCAGCTAACTGTGCCACATATCAACTGGCACTTGTGGCTTTGACCCCAAAATTTCCAAAACACTTGCAGTGCTGATTCAGTGTATGTCTCACAGTTTCAAATAGTCCCTCCCCTGGACTGGGAACTGCAGCAGCAGCAATCTGACAGCCCAAGCACAAGACAAATCTGCAGACTGAGCACTTCACCTCTGTCACCCAAAGGGAATCAGAAGGAGAGAGGGTCTCAGAAGGCAACAGAGAAAATAGGATATGTCCTGTTCTGCATAGGACACAGCCCTGAATGGTGCTAGTGCTCCCAGTTTCTGTACTAACTCAACTATGGGAGCACTCATGAAAGGAGTAGGCAAGCCAGGTTGTAATCTTGTAATCTGCTCCTTTTTGTGACAGCGTTCAACTACCTCATTTCAAGCCACAATGTGTTGTGCCATAGGGGTCACTCTCAATTTTCCCTGTCAGAGCTCATTCAGCTGCCAAACTTCACTGCATGTTCACCAGGAAAGGGAGAAGGAAAAAAATGTCTGCAGTACCTCCCTGGCTGATATGTGGAGCTGTTCACCTGCGAGATTAACTGCCTGGGATTGGTATCCCTGGAAGCAGTCAGCAGCTGAACCCAGCTCTCCTGTAATTTGAGCAAGTACTTGGAGTCGTGAGCTGCTCTGTAGGCACAGAAGCAGTCACAGGCCTCTCCTTCCAGCCAAACCTGAGAAAAGTTCACTCAGGAAGGTTTTACATATCTAATTTTGGTAGAGGGATCAGACCTTTGAGTGCTGAAGGTCCTTTACACCTGAAATTAGGTTCTAAGAGGTAAATACTCCAGCCCCCACTATTCCCTGCCAGCTGGCTTGGGAGGTTCCTAGCATAGGGGGCTGCCTGTGATAAGATGCTCCTCTCTGGAGCACCTCATGTTTTTCTATCTTACTTTACTGACAATTTCCCCACTGTTTCACATTGACACATGCTGCTTTCGCAGCCTGGGAATACATTGTGTCTTTAGCCCCCTTCCACACAATGTCATCAGCCTCCATCGAACACACAGGCAGGTTGGAGCAAAGCAAAGGTCTGAGCTGGGTGTTAAGGGTTGTTACACCAGGCTGTCTCATGGACATGTATGGGTGGGCACATGGACTTAGTGAATGTTAAGTCCAGAAAACCTCCAAATAATCCTCCATTTCTGCTTCTCTCACATGTACCTTATAAGAGATGTACAATTCCAAAGATCAAAGACAGGAAGAATTACCTCAGGCACAAAAAAATAAGAGCAAGAGAGATCCACTATGGCTTCCTTGAAATATGTAGCTCATCAGTAACAAGCTCTGACTGGGGCCTCTCCCAGGAGTGAAGAGCATGTGAGGCTCTCTCTTAACTGGGTCCTTTGGCATTCCATGGGGGTTGAGCTCACGTGGCAACTTTTCCTTCTTTCAGGGCACTTGCCTTTTCCCTTCCAAGTCTCCGCTCTTCACAAAACTTGCAATAGCTTTATTATGTTTGAAATCACTGACTCTGGAAAATTTGGTTGAAAAGGGCCAATAGATAGAAAAGTCACTAGAGAAGGCACTGATAGACAGACCTGAGGGGAGAGTGAAGAGAATCACAAGGCTCTCATGTACTTAGGAAATCAAACTGAAAATCTGACAGCACATAGGTAAAATCAAGCACTTATTTAAGGACTTCACCAAACCATAACTATGAACAGCAGACTGAGAAGTGATATGATAGGAAAAATTTCCTTCCCAAGAAAAAAAAACAGCATGCAGGATGGACTGACACTGTTGAAAGCTGAGGGTGTACACCCACTATCACCAGAAAAGGGATGACATCATCAAGCTGATATTGCATTTGGCACAGAACATGGGGTTTTCAGCTCCCTATATCCAGGTGTACTGGATCAACAGATTCCCACACAGCCCAGGGTCACTTTCCAGTTTAGATGGGGAATGAAGATGAAGACTGTTCTGAAGCAGCCGTAACAACTCTTGCCACCTACACTGCTGAGTGGCACCTGGTGACAACAGGGTCCAGGGACAACTGGACCCCTGGAAGCAAAAGCAGCTTCTTTGGACCATTGTTTGTTCATGACAACAGCTCCAAGGGTGGCGGTGCCAGCCCCTCAGGTCCAGATGGGAAAGAGGGGGACGGTTGGGTTGGTCTGTCAGGAAATGTAGCCAAAGGAATGATTGGATGTGCCTTCTGCTTTCTGGCTAAAATGGAAAAGAGCTGGGGAAGGATTGTTCTAAAACAACCCAGGACAGAGATATAAACACAGACTGTTTTACAGCTCAGGTTAAAGGGTTCCTTTCTTTTGTGTACCTTTCTCCTGCGATTCCACTCTGCAGTGCTGGCTGCTGGAAAGCACCTGCATCTTGAGTAGGGAAAAGCCTCCGTACAGGGCAATGCAGAGTTTGAACCAGGTAGTCCCAGAGATAACAGTAGCTGTTCCTACCCTGTGGTGATGTTTACACAAACGCTGCACACTCCATGGGGTGAGCACAGTGAAGAAGATGAAACAGCCAAGCAATCACAATAATTATTTAACAGAGAAGTAAAAGAAAAAGCTACTTGTTCTAAAGGGTCCCAACTTTAATGAAGAAGGGTTAAGAGGGGAAAAGATCAAAGTAGTGAAGCTGAGAAATACGTGTTCTGCTTTTCTTCTCCTCTCTATCTCCTCTGCTATATTTCACCCTGTCTCATACCATCACTTCTCAGGCCTTTTCCCTTCTCATCTCTGAATCTCCTAAAAAGGGAGTTTGGCCTTCCAGTGGGCCAGCCCCTGTCTCCAGAAATCATGTAGCAAGAATAAATGAGCATTTGTGTTAGGGGCTTTCTTTTTGCACTTGAGAAGCTCTCTCCAGCAGCTGAGGTGTCCTCACTACCATAGCAGGGTGCCAGCAATGCAGTCCAGTGTCCTCTTTCTGCTGAAACTCCCTCAGTCCCAGCTCCCCTGCCATTCTTCCCTTGCCATCTGTGTGCATGTGTAACATCCCTAAAAAAGAGAGGCTCATCAAGCCCAGATATTTTAGTCCTGTCAATGCAACAGTGCCCCTGGACTGAAAGCTCATGGAAAACTGCCTTGGCCCAAACCAGTCTGATAAGAGGTAAGAGACAAGGGATGTGGTTCTCCCCTCTCCAGATGAGGTCTAGGATCAGTCCAGCCTCTAGCAATAAATGGCAGAGCAAAGTGAAACTCCTTAACATATTTGGCCAATTCTGTAACACATGGAAACACAGCCAGTATCTCCCTGTGATGTGAAAGGGAAAGAAGGATTTTGAGTCCAGTAAAAGGCAAAGATTAAACTGTGAGTAAGCTCTACCTTCCAATTCATTTATTTCCAAGTGCTGAAACTACTGCAGTTTCCAGCTCAGGATGGAAAAAGTAGAACAAGATCAGCTGGTTTGAGGGTAGTTTCACCCATATGGTCTTGGACTTTCTTGAGAGCAGATATTTCCATAAGATTTCAGAACCGTGTAATACATAGCAAAAAGTCTCTCTGTGCTTCTGATGCAACACAGAATAAAGTTTTACCAGTTTAGGTCTGTGTAGTTTATCCCGGCAATACATAGGAACCAGGGGATGAGATTCTACTTTGTGCCCATCTCTATTTTATATAAATATAAATTATTTAAAAAATATGAAGTATCAGTAAAAATAGAAATATAAATCCAAGCCCTGTCTTTAAGCACCCTTTAATGTTTGTTTCACAAACTAGGATTTCAGACTTTTTCTTTGAAAAATGGCCATGTTTATGGGACAGTGTCTCAACACATTTTAGTGTCAAGGTATGAGTATAAATATGGATACACAAGACATGTTCAATGACTGTCACAGAAACTCTAAGTTTTCTGGGTCACTACAGAACAAGTCCTCAAGATGAGACATGAGGGACACCTGGCTGGATAGGTATGTACAGAAACTTACAGTGCAAGAGCCTTTTACATGCCTGTAATAAAAAGGTCTTTTAATGTAAGAAAGAAGGAAGAGGGGAAGAAAAAGAAAAGGAAAAAGTGTGCATTGATTACTTTGGCCTTTGAGTCCATGTAAGTAGGTCTCAACTCATCAACAGCCAGCAGAGCACTGATTTTTAGCAGTAGCATCCAGGGGGATTTCACTCACTGATATGCCAGTCACAAAACCAAGTTACAGAAAGCTCCCTGTTTCACAGATGGGCACACTGACACCCAGGGACAACTATGTGCCTTGATCTTCCTGTGCAACAGTGGCAAAAATAATTTCCAAGGCTGAATTACATGTTGTTGCCATGTTTCTTTCTTTGAAGTCCCTCTGTAAGTTCCCAGTGGTGACTTTGGACTGGTTGCATGAGCAGCATCTAGCATTAGACCCCACTTTCAGTGCCATAACTGCACTTTGAAATGCATCTTTCTCATCTGCTAAATTATTATTTGAGAGAGGATTGTACTGACATCAGTTCTTAGAGCAGAGACCAGCTGTAATCCCAGGATCTAAAGAATGCAAATGTCACTTGGAGACATGGCAGATCCCTGCAATCTTGGGCTCACTTTGCTGACAGGGTACAAGGCCAAGTGTGCTCAGGTTTTGTGGCCTTTCTTGGCCCTGAAGGGTGGGGCTCTTAACACAGTCCAGCTGCTGCAGACAACCTCTGTAGGTGCCATAGAATCATGGAATCATTTAGATTGGAAAACACCTCTGAGATCAAGTCCAGACGTTAAGCCAGCACAGCCCACTGCTAAACCATATGTCTGAGTGACACATCTGCCTATTTTTTAAATACTTCCAGAGATGGCGACTCCACCACTTCCCAGAGAGCCATCTCAGGGCTTGACCACCCTTTCAATGAAGGAACTTTCCCTAATAGCCACTCTAACCTTCCCCTGGTGCAATTTGAGGTCCTTTCAGTGCAAGACCTTGAGCTGCACAGAGATTCTTTCTGATTCACTCCTCCCTTCAGAAACTGAGGAAAAATATTGAAAAGTCCATCCTCTTTGATCTTGGCCATCGTGCTATGCTGGTCAGGTTCCCCTAAAAGTGACAGCAAGGGTCTCCAGTGCCTTTGTGCTGGGCTGGTTCTCAGGAGACAGGGTCTCACTCTTGTATAATGAGGTGCCTTTCATAGAAAAGCACAATGGCTTGGATTTGAAGGAACGCTAGAGATCACCTAGTTCCAACCCTCCTGCCATGGGCAGGGCCACCTTCTCCTAGACTAGGTGTGACTTCCCCTAAGGGTGGGTTTTCACACCAGGTGGCACAAAGGCCCCTCCAGCCTGGTCTTGAACATTTCCAGGGATGGTGCATCCACAGTTTCTCTGGACAACCTGTTACATTGTCTCACCAGTGTCTCAGTGGAGAATATTGTTCTTGGCCTTACCCTGAGTGGGGGGCCCAAAAAGGGCTAGCTTGAGCTTGCACTCGCCTACTCAAGTGGACGTGTAGTGTTTGTAGTTACTGTTTCATGTTCTCTGCTCCAGACCTTGACATTTCTCAGGAGCTGACCATAGGCTGGGGCAGCTGTTGCTCTGAGAAGCAGACTGAGTATGGGTGGTCACACCATGCTCGCCCACCCTGACCTTATTCCAGAGCCTGGTCTGCCAGTGCCCTTCATCTAAAACCAAACTAATCAAAGCCCATGACCACCCTTCCTTTGTGCCTGAGCTTCGTATGTGGGAAGAATGGAAAGGGGATATGATAATTCTTTTTAAACACCCGGGAGGGAGAAGAGCTATTTAAGTGCAAAGCCTAAGGACAAATGGGCTATGAATAAAACAAGTCTGGAGCTACAAAGTCCCTAATCACCAGAGGAGGAAGGGGAGAACAGTCCAATAAGTTTTAAATGGACACTGACCACTTTGTGACAGAGATTGAATGACATGACTCTGAGTCTGATGACCAAAGATGTTCTTTTACAGCCTCTGTCCCTAAATAACAGGCAACCAAGCACAAAATCCATGGCCTAGGAAAGAAGTGACTTAGACAGGTTCATGTTCTCCTTTCTTTTTTTTTTTCTCCTTTGCACACTGGGATTTACCTACATACATGACAAAAAAAACTTGCCCAAGGAAATAGAGTGAGCAGTGACCAAGAACTCAATTCCCAGGCAGTTGCTCCTCCCCTCCCCGGTGCCCCGGAGGGTCAGCGCTCCCTCCTGAGCAGTGCTGATGGTGCTCATTCCTGCGTGCTCTCTGACACAGCTCCGGTGAAGGCCAGCTGCTGTACATGATATGTTCTTTTTCTGGGAACCCTGTCTGGCCCTGACAGGAGACACTGCCATCAGCTAGCAGACCTTTGACACTTCAAACCCTGTGCAAGAAGGGCTGTGTGTATTTAAAACTTTCCTTGGTTCTTATTTCTCTCTACTCACTCCTTGGGGAAAAGGTCTTGTCTCAAGGACCACTCTGTTCCCCCCAGGGCCCTGCCTCACTGATCCTTCCTGTGGATGCAGGATGGGAGCTCCCAGCTCTCACCTGCAGCATCCTGGACTCTCCAGGATTTCAGAGGTGCTGGCTTACACCCACTTGGTCAGAAACTGGACAAATCTGGCTTGTTCCTGAGAGCCAGAGGCGTAGGAATGACATGGCCATGTGTAGGTGAACAAGCTGAATACCAAGCATGCCTTCCTCCTCCAGCACCCACTGAAAGCACCCGGCTTTCTGCCCTGTGTGAGCTTCACAGCAACATCCAGCCTTCAGTTTCAAAGCAGCTTTTCTGAGGCCAGAAAGAGAACCAGGCAGCGACAGCCTCACCTTTGACAAGGACAGCCCCCAATCTACACCATCAGTCTCTGTTTTGGAAAGGGCAGCTTAGCAGGGTGGCCCTTGCCCAGTCCCAGACCCCAAAGCTGGGGACAGCACACACATACACACACACACACACACACACACGTCCCTGTCTGCCCTTGACGTGCAAGCTGCACAGCTGAGTTGTCAAAACATCTGTGATGTAGTGCCAGCGGGGACTGGCTGGGAGCAGTGGCAGGTGGCCCCTGCACCCATGGGTGCTCGGTGGCACGGGCACCAGCCTCAGTTAGCTCACGGCTGGGGTGGCTGTGCTTTGGCTTACAGCTTGCTAAAATTAGGGATGCCAGGAGCAGATAAAAATACAGCTCAAACTATGTGAAGCCTTTAGGGAGGCAGCCAAAGAGCACACTGCCATATGTCTGACCCCGCTGAGCGGCTGTGCAACAATTAAAGCTCCAGGGCAGCATTTTTGAAGCATTACCTGTGAAAGCCAGCTCTGAGGGAGTGACCTTTGGGTGTTCCATATTCGGGGACTTGCCTTTTAGTCCAAGGAGCAGTGATTCCTAGGAGGGGAGGTTCAGCCTCTCCAAGCAGCTCTGGTGGTGGAAAAGTGTGGTAAGGTGGGACCAACACATTCTCCTTCAGTCCCCACTGCCAGCAGAGTGACTTTTCTAGTGGCAGCTGTTCAGCAGGCTTCTGGCCCTACTCTTTGATCGCCACAGTGCTTCAGGACAACCTGAATTATGGAAGAACATAAGACATTGCTAGTGTGGTATGCAAAGGGGTGCTAGTGGGAACAGCACAGCTTTAGGAAGGAGAAAAAACACACTCTGTTCTCCAAGAAACTGCCCAATGTCTCAAACAACAGAGAAGCCAGCTATAATGCGCAGGTGGGAGTCCTGCATAAGGATTCAAAACTTTTGGAGGAATACACTGAACTTGCCACCTCCTCCTGCTGTTTCTGAAAATAAAAACCTAACATTTTGCAATATAAAATCATCATAATTTCATCAACCAGCTTCTGACCATCAGCATCACCTGCAACATTAAAGAGAGTAGGAGACAAGCAGCAGACAAATGTAGATTGCTTGAGGAACTTTTCCTCATCATCTCTTGCTGCTCTTCTCCCTGCATTGCTGGAGTTTTGTTCTTCCACTGCTAAATAGCAAAACACAAAGCTCCCCATAGTTAAGAGAAGTTTACTCGTGATGGCTTTCAGAGACACCAAAATGCCCCCAGCCCCCTTCCTCCCAGCTTGAGCAGCTGGGGAAGATGAGCCTTACTGTCTGTAGGAGCTCTGGGCAGGTGCTAGAGAAGTGGGAAGGAAATCCAGGCCAGAATGCCATAATGTTGCTTCACAATGAAAACTGACCATGCTGAGACAGCCACCCCTCCACCCCCATTTTTAACCCTCTCTGAGGGATTTTGTGTGCCATTGAGCAACAAAACTGACACGAAATGCAAGGTTTGGCACAATCAGTGCTGTCTGCAGCTGGAATAGGAGCATGGTGAGGCAGACAGTGACATTTCTGCTGCTGTATAACATAGGAATCCAGGATGACCATATGGGATGTCTTAAATCTCCCAGATCTTCCCAGCATCACACCTAGGCTCAGACAGGTATAGTGGGTGTGAAGCTGAGATGTTGGGAGGGAGTTGTGCCTTTCCATACCCATTATTCAGAGTGCCTGTAGCCGCTGACACCATCCAAGGTGAGAGGGTTCTTGCATACTTGGTGGTACCCAAGCTTCACTTTGGGCTGGACCTCTCACACATCCCAGAGGGTCATTCGCTCCCTCACACTTATCCAAATTCAAGTATGGTTATTACCTGAGGGATATGGGAAAAAGGAGGATTGCTGCCAAACACATCTCCTTTTCCCATTGCTGCACAGGACGCAGCTTGGGACCCTGGGGGGAAAAAGTATGCATTGCAAAGGCTTCATGCACATGAGAATGAGGCTGCAAAATGTGCATGACGCGAGCTTACAAGCTGCTGGGCTCTTTGCTCATGCTCTCAGCCAACTCTGCCTGGCCAAATCTACCTCAGGGACTGCATGATCAGTCAGGTCCAGTTCTTTCAGGGCAGTTTCTACCCTCCGTGTCCCCATGCAGCTGTTGGAGCTAAATTACATGCTATAGAAATGGAGGCTGACACAAAGGTAAGGGCTCTGGGTGGCCAAGACTTCAAGCAATATGAATTTAAAGGCAGGAGGAGGAGGAGGGGCTGTGCTCTTAGATTACAGATGCCTCTCTCCCAAGGTCCTGAGCCAACAGGATTGTCAAGATTAGAAACACTATCTGCATTCAAATCCCACTAGCATTATGGAATCAGAAAATACTGTAAGGGGATATATAAATGCTTGATACTGTAATGAGTAAGTGCAATTAGCCAAACTGCTGTGCCTCTGGCATACTCCATATTTCGCTGCCTTTTGGGATTCAAATACAGTTGTGGGAATATATTGTCACCTCTGCACAGGTCAGACTCACCTGCTACAGAGGAAAGCAGGGAAAGCAAGGTCAGGAGCAATGCTCAGGCCTGCATAGCTTGCACTTGCAAAAGCCACCATAAACACCCTGCAAAGCCTCCTGCCTCCAGGCTCTGCCACGGTGGGAAAGGCTCCCAAAAGTCTCATGTTGCACGAAGAGTTCCCTGTCGTGAGACGCTGCTCTGGGGATGAGCACAGGCTGTACTGCCCTCCTCATTGTCTCATTGGCATGAAGGTCCCAGCAGAGGAGGCCGGCTGCCCGCTGAGCTCCCAGCCCCGTCCCCTCAGGCCCACTCACACCCCACACACAAGCACTCTCCTATATGCCCAAACTGTTGCACGTCCCTGGGGATGAGCCTCTTCAGAGGAACACCTCCAAACATTCATACCCACCATACAGACACCTCCAGGAGATAACCTAGCTCAACACAGTCTCACAAGCCCTGCCACACCAACAGGAACACCTCCAGCATTACGGAGACCATTTTTGACTACTGAGCACTCCCAGTCTCACATAAAGAGGCTTTAATCACATCACCCCAGTTTTCTTGATGCATTTACTCTTTTCCAGCAAGCTTCCATGCTCACAGCTACACCCACACCCCTCAGAAGAGCTACCTTGTGTGCGCTGCTTGCTGACATACATGACTCCTGATCTATGCCTACTCTCTTGGAAACATCCCTGCTCACATCCAACCACTTGTCTGCAGCAGGTGTTGCAGCTTTTCTGCATATTTCTGACCTCAAACACCCACAGGAAACCCTAACCATCTCCTGTGTGCAGGAGTCAAGAACTCGTGGACTTAAACTGCCCTGACTTGGTCTGGCACCTGGCTGACATAACTGCAAGTAACTAAATCAAGTATGGAGTGGACTACATTCTCCGTCTCTTCCCTTTGCTCAAGCAAGGTCTGTGAGCCCTGATGGCCAGGGTGCCTGGCACCATCCCCCAGAATTTCAGGGACAGGCTGTGGGCTGACAGCACAGGGGACTGGCTGGGCCCATGACACCCCACTGCACAGGTGAGGTGGCTGCCCCACCACTTTCGCTCCCCAATGCCTCTAATCGCCGCTCACTCTCGCAGCAGCCTGGCACCGGCAGAAGCTATTTATAGCAGGGGAGCCAAGGGGCCACGTGGCCATGGTGGCAGCGCTGCTGGGTGACATTCAAACTGGCTTTGAGTCTGGGGGAGGGAGCCAAAATGAGCTGGGGGTGGGGGAGCCTCCTCATAAATCAGCCCACCATCTCTCTGGCCATGGCTTTTCTTCTGCCCCCTCCAGCCTCCTGTTGCCAAGCACTGACAGCTGTGCCCTAATAGGGACATTCCTGCCCCAGAGGCTCCTGACCCCTCATCTCCATCATCCCCTGCCATCCGGCAGGGCTGGGAGGAAAAACAGCAAGAAGATCGTCAGCATCAGAGGCATTTGTGGAGCAGGAAGGGAGAGGGAGGAGGAGAAGGCTCTTACAGCTGCTTAGTGGTTCTCAGAGCATCATTACTGCCTTGTAGGGTCTCTAGCATGCTTGTGGTGGAGCTGTCAGTCATCCAGTGCATAAGTGGATCCATTTACCAGGGTCACTGCATCTCTAGGAGCCAATTTGGAATTCACAGGGTCTCACCCGGGGTTGCTCCCACCATGGGGCCCTTACAGAGCGTCTCTCCTTTCCTCACATATCTATTTTCACAAAACAGGCAGGAACTCGATACCTTCAAGAGGCCCCGTTGTCAAAAGTGGTGGGAACAGGGTACAGTGGTTTTGCAAAGCTGCAAGAAGGTGAACATGAGCATGGCTGGACTTAGATGCAATTCTTTAGCAAAAATAGGGAACCAGGATCTGGGGGGTTACTGAAGACTGGACAGGAGGCATGACTTGAAGCATTTCACAGGAAAAGGAGTCTGCTTTGGCCACCCCATCACATGCATGAAGAAAGCATGTTGCTGCAGTGTCCTGCACCCACTGCTGCCTGGCACCATGCTCTTCCAGAGTTAAAATATCTGTGGTGCCCACACGGCACAGTCTCCTGCAGGGGGCTGCCAAGGCACCACAGAGGAAACAGGTTTTGCTTTGTGTTGGTGGCACAGGATTTTCTTCCAGCCATCCCCCCTGCTTTGGTGTCCCCAGTTCAGTCAGTACCTCTCCTGAGGCCAGTGTCAAACGGCAGTGAACAGCACCTGGTAGTGCCAGCAAACTCCCTGCTGCAACACAATGGGAAGAAACCCAACCCTTGTGACCTCTGGGTTATCTCAGCAGAGAGGCAGCATGTGACACATCCCAACCATTGGTGCTGTTCAAAAGGAGAATATGGGTCACTTTTGTCTGTCATGTCATGCTAGCAGAGCATGATGCCCTTTAGCTACCCTATGGTGTTAATGCTGCTAATGTCGGGCTCTCTGGTTCCTCACACAGCTGGCAGCTCAGGTCCTTGAACCCAGGAGCATTGGCTTTGGGATGGTGGACTCCAAGAAGGATGCCAAGCTTGCCAAAAAGTTAGGTGAGTCCCAGGTCTGATATCTCTGGAATAGCTTGGAGAGACTGTAGGAATGATGTCCAACAGGGAACCACACAGAGAACAGCCAAATCCTTGTTGCCAGGGTGGGGAGGATGATGGTGGCACTTGCACGCTGACCACCCGCCCATGCCAATATGGGCACAATCTAGTTGAGGGGTGGGGGTGAGGATGAGAGTGATGAGCCAAGACCCTTCCAGAAAAAAGGTCTGTCTGCCAAACCAAACCAAGTGAAAAAGAAAGGCAATTTGTGCTGTAATGATGACAGGGTGTAAGTGTACAGCTTTCTGTACAGAAACAGTAAATAGATGCCATGGAGTAACTTCATGCTCCTTCTACACAGAGACAGGACTGACACAGCAGCGCAGAACCAGAACACAGAGGAAAATCACACAGTCCCCCAAATGTCACCAGCCCCATGACAGTGACCCCTGTCAACAAATGGGGCAGCCAAAGCCTTGCGTAGTTCAGCAGCCAGGTGCCAATCATTCTGGCTTTTTCCCCAGAGCAAAAGAGGAAACCAGCTCTAAAGGTGGAAGGCTGCTGCATTGCCCACCCCTGGACACAGCTGCCTTTTGGGGGGGGCTGGCAGTCCCTTCATATTTTAGCCCACAAAATAATACAGAGATACTGTGTCACATTAATACAAAAGTACACAAATGTACCACTAAACCTAAGGTTTAAGCATACTGGACTGTAATTTTCTTTCCTAAATTAGAGGCTGTGAGTGCTCATGGGAGCTAAAGACAAGGGCTTCTCCCTCTCCAAGAAGGAACAAACCTCCAACCACCTTGGCCAGTGGTACCCCACCATCCTGCATTGCAGGGGGCCAGTGCTGTTGATTTTGGAGCCTCCAACAAGGTTCTGTGACACTCAGTCCAGTGATACAGCATTGAAATCTGTCACCCTGCAGTCTGTGGCATCTCTATCATTGGTTTCTAAACCTTTTGCCAAGGCCAGCAAAGCCTCAGACAGTTTGAAGCTCACTTTCAGGTCATTGCTGCCATTCACATAGTTCAGCCTTCTCTGGACAGTGAGCACAACCTGAATCAAAATCCATTTTCCATATAGTGACAGGTTGTTAAAATCTGAGCTGTCAGTTAGAGCCCAGTATTTACTGCAAGATAGACAGCCAAGCTAAAACAAGTTCCTGATGCAGAATTTGTCCAGCTGAGACCAAACTGTGACCTGAATGAAAAGTTCAACATTTGGGAAGAAGTTAGCACCAGTTCTGTCTGAAGTCTGTTCCCTGTGTCATGAAACATCAGTCAGGAAATTACTCAGGTTCTTTCTAACTAGACCAACACAGCAAACTGGCAATTGCATTTTCCCAGGAGGAATTGCTGGGATAACAAGTAAAACACTCTGCACTAAACATGCTCATAATGACATGTTAACCACAAATTGTTTCCTCTCTTCTTCTAGGCTTGCTTGAAGAGGGAAGTCTCTATGTCTTTAAGGATGAGCGGTTGGTTGAATTTGATGGGGAACTGTCCGCAGATGTCTTGGTGGAATTCCTCTTGGATGTAAGCACAGATAAGCTCAGAGCTAGATAAAACCTCTCAGAGAAGACTTTGAAAATACTCAGTTTGCTAAAAAACTGCTTATATCTCTGTTTGAAATTCATCCCTGTTTGCTATTCACTGGTGGAGATGGCATTTGACATCTTCCCCAATACTTGTCTGACCATGAGTTCCCAGAAAAGATAATACCCTTATATGCCACTACCCATTACATCTTAGAGACATCCTGTCCTCTTTCCTGTTTAGGGAGTATTTGGAAGTAAGCAACAATCCCACCTCACTGCCTGCTGGTGACCCACCTCAGTTAGCAAGCTTAAGTATAAACACTTTGCCATTTGCAAAATCTTCCACCTTTTTTTTTCTTTTTAAAGAAGAACTATTTTTTTTAAAAAAAAGAATACTCAAGATGTAGAATTCTCATCGAGCAACTATAAAGAGCTCAGTGCATTGAAAAAGGTTTGTGTGGCAAGCTATTTGCCCGTTTCTATACACATATAACATAATGTATCATCAGTGAACTCCCCAAATTGCACTGTCATGAGTGAGAGTAGAGCAAGGCCCTAGAACTAAATGCTCTTGGGTAATTTTGTGTATGGGCACACTGATGTACTCACCTTTGAGCCTAAATGCAAAACTGATCCTTCTTCTCAACCTCCCTAAAGCCAGCTGCAATTGCTATCCCCTATCTCACATCACAATATGTCCCACAGCATCCATTTGGGTTACCCTGTCCTCCATCGGCCTCCCTCTTAATGCCTCCACCTCTGCAGTAAACCTACTGACATCTCCCTCTGAAGGTGACCTGCTTCTCTCAGCTCCTCACATTAAGGGAGAGAGTACTAAGTAGGGTTTCCAACAGCAGAGAAATTGGGTGACCTCTTTCTCCCCGCTTAGGCTGCTTGTGACACACCCTGCCAGGCATAGGTTGGTGCTGCAAATCACTGCGTTACCACATGCATTTGTCATGGCAGTTGCTAGAAGACCCTGTGGAGGTCATAAACAGCAAGCTGGAGCTTCAGGCCTTTGACCAGATCGACGACGAAATCAAACTCATCGGCTACTTCAAGGGAGAAGACTCAGAACGTAAGATAAATGTGTTCCTCATGGGGCTTGGAGCCTGCTAGGAGCTCTGAGGCCAGGGCACTAGTTGTTCTGTGTGAACATGAAGGGTGTTGTGGTATATGGCAGGCTGTGACAGTGTGAAAATTGCTGGAGGATGAGCTGGTTTGCAGGCAAGGTGTAGTGCTGGCAAAAGAAGAGGGTCATAATCCAGGAGCTCTGGTAGTAAAGTAAACCTCACCCAAAAATCAGCTGAGGTTACAGTTACATTGAGATAGCAACTAAAAGGAGCACAGTGCCCCTTCTTGTGTGCAGTGAGCCCAAAGGATCAAAGAAGGAGGGAGGGAAGGGGGCAGGTGGAGGGAAAGGGGGACACATTAAATACTGATTTGGTGAACATGCAACGGTGGTAAGCAGGGCCCTTTGGGGCAGCCTGGCAGAGGCACTGACCTGTTCCTCCTTGCTGATCTCCAAGACTGGGAAGAGGCTGGTCCCATGCCCTGAGGGATGTGCAACTCAGGGACCATTGGGGCAAACCCAGCTGCCACAAGTCTAGAGAAATCCTCACCTGAGCATTTCCCTATCAAGACCTGCAGTCTCCTCTCCCAGCCTCAAGTGCTCCCCCTGCTATCCAGGCAGTGTGCACCTCACCCTGGCATGTCCTGCCTTAAGGAGAAGGACAGGTATTCTTACATGAACAAGCAACACATCACCGGGTCTGCTGCAAGACAACTGCCCACCCACCTCTCCCTTCAGCTTTTTCAAACTGGGCTGCAGGGCAGCTTGGGCAGGGCTGTGACCCTAACACTGTTCAGTAACAACTACTTGGAGGAAAGGTGGGAAATGCCTGTTGTAAAATCTCCTGCCAGGCTAAGAGCATCTTTCCTGAGCCCTGAGGTTCAGGAGGACCTGAGAGCAGTTACAGCAAAAACCTCTCTGGTTCCCGCCCCATCTTCCTGCAGCAGGGGAAGCATGTCTAATCACACTTGGTTACTGTTTAGGGAATGGCAGCAATCATTATTGCTGGAGAAACTCCATGTGTTTCGCAGGCTTCACTACCCCTGGACCTGCTTCACAGGGCTGCTAATTTCAGCCCCAGTTAAATGTGGCATGCTGGGCTCTGCAACTTTTCTGAACACAGTGGCACTACACGACATGTTGCTCCACGTGAAATCATTCTTCTTTGTAAATCCTGGAAGAGTGGAAAAAACCACTGGGCTGTCATCTGATGGAGTTGCAGTAATTTATATTTTTCTTCCCCAATACCTTCTGGGCTGATCAGAGTGTGGCCAGCTGTCTGTGAAATATTTTCTTCATTCCCCTTTTCTCCTTCCAGATTTCAAGTCATTTGAAGAAGCTGCTGAACAATTCCAGCCATACGTCAAGTTCTTTGCCACCTTTGACAAAGGGGTAAGCACCCACCGACCTCCATGGGAGCACACATATGCCACCACCTGTTTCCCAAGAGCTCAGGAGGTTCCCAGATTTGTTGTCTGGTTTCAGCTTCTCATTTTCAGTGTTCCTGGTTTTTGTGGTGTTGGTGTCTGCATCGATATTTTGGCCCTGTCACAAGATAAAAAGCCATTTCTGCAGGGTGAAGGCAGGACCTGATATGGTTTTGGAAACCAGCCCCTCTAGGTCTGCAGGCCCTTGACTCTGGCTTTGCTCTGTCCCAGTGTTTGACACCAGCAGTGTTGGAGACAGCAGTGAGTTCTTAAATAAAGATCCATTCTGTTTTGTGGGCCACCCATAGGAGTGCATGCTCCGAAAGAGAGAGAGAATAAGCCCCTTGATCTCAGCCGTACCACTAGCAAAGACTCTGGGTAGGCAAAGAGGCACATCAGGCTCCCTCACTTGTGACTGTCTGCACTGCAACAGGTTGCCAAGAAGCTGGGCCTAAAGATGAACGAGGTAGACTTCTATGAACCCTTTATGGATGAGCCTGTTCACATCCCTGATAAGCCTTACTCAGAAGAGGAGCTGGTGGATTTTGTGAGAGAGCACCGAAGGTATGTAGCATACAGGACACTCCTGGACAAGGCAAGTGGATAAAGGTATCTGTCATCATGACCTTACCTCTCTAGGGCATCACCCTCAAAAAAAATTAGGATGATGACCACCTTTTGACAATTTGCTCACCCAGGTTTGAAATTGTGCCTGTTTTTTTCCTACTCCCAGAGGTGCAAGTATCTGCACAGCAGTCAGAGCTCACCACAATGGAGCTGTGGTAACACAGCTTCCCTCCTCCTGTTCTTCTTCCTCCCTGGTTAGTCCTCACTCAAAAAGCAGTGAGACTCAAAGGCAGTGGAGAGTGGAATCGTTGCCCTAATTATGCATACTTTTAATTTAGGTCTGTACAGAAGATAATCCCCTCCAAAGCCTGTCAAGCCAAATCCAAATCCTATCCAGTCACCTCCTTCCTGAAAACAGCTTTACTAATGGTGTATCCCTCTCCTGATGTCGGATACGTCTGGAGGCAGGCTCTGAGCTCAGACCAAGCTCAGAGGAACCGTTAGACACTAAGAGGCTCCTGCTGACCGTAGGCACAGAGAAGAAGCCACTACTGTTATGGCTGTATTGAGCCTCATGTGGGGTTGGTGATGAGCACCTACAGTGTTTAATCAACCCAGCAGGAGCTGTGGATGCTCATGCTTCCTGCAATCAGGTTTATTGCACAGTTGTTCAGGGACTCAGCTACCAAAATAGTCTGGCAGTCACCAGAGAAGCTGATCCTGTCTAAAAGCATGGGGTTAAGTACAAGGGCACAACTACCCAGGAGGTTCTGTATTTTTACACCCTTAGAAACACCTCTCAGGAGAGTGACACAGGCTACCTGCTGCTACTACAGCTGCATTTCCCAGCAGACAATCAAGGGACCAGACGAGTTTGAGAAAAGTAGGGCCATCTATATAGAGGGGGGATCTCAAACTAGGCTCAGCTGGAGGTCTGCCTGTGTTCACAAAAACAGGAGATCATCTCCAGAATCTGAGACTCACCAGAAACAGTTCTCTGCTTTTTCTGAAATATGAAGGGCTCCTCTATCTTCCATGTACCTGCAATTCACTTTGCTGACCTCCTGAGCTTCTTGACCTTGGTCCTTCCCATTTTTTTGAGCCAAACTCTTTCTGTCAAGCCATAGCATCAGAAGGCTGATTAAACACAATCAGCTAAATGCTAGCCTAATAAGGCAAACTTTTCATCAGCACAAAATTGCAGTGGACTGCACCCAAGTCTTACCTATTTCAAGATGTTTTGTGGTGCTTGGTAGAAGCAAGGGGCTGCGCCATGTATTTTGCAAATGCCAAAGCTCAGAAAATCATATGTCTGAAATCCCAAACCTGCCAAGGTTCTGCCATGGCAGGGGAAGAAGCCTGTAGTGACAGTGGTATGTTCCCAGTAGTTAGTGCTGAGCTTCTCAGAGCAGAAGTGCTTCATCCTGCCTTGCCACCAATAAAGGACCTAAAGCCACAGGCTAGAATTAGTCAGACATGGAGATGATCTGTGGATTAAGATGAAGCAACCTCAGCAGCTGCCATGTGCTTATTCCCTGTAGGCAGTTTGCCAGAATATTCCCTGAAGGAAGGTATAGAGGACCACTGGCCTCCTCCCGCTCACACAGCAGACTTTCTTTCTTCATAGACATGGACTATCCCTCCTCAGACATGCAAAGCCCCACTGCCATCTCTCCATCCCACTGAAGGAGCCCTGTCACAGCACTGGGAAAAGCTATCGCTGGTCAGCCATATCCAGACTCTTTGGAATGCCTTAAACAGCCCTTCCAAAACCAGCTCTCCCAATACTGTACCCAGGCAGGATTCTCTACTGCTTCCTCCAGCCCTGCACAGAAGTTGGGATTTGCTGAGCTTTCACTGCAGCCTCGAGACAGGAGCTGAAGCAGGGCCCCAGGAGGAGCTCATGCACAGCCTCCCAGCAGAGGCTTCCCTGGGCAACTGCAGGCTGCTGTGGGAAAGCTCATCCTCTCCACAGAAGGTCAGGAAGCCGGTGCTCAGCACCACAGAGTGACTCATCCAAGGCTGCACAGATGGGTGTCCATCTGGGCATGGTGGCCACTGTCACTCCAAGGTCTCAGCCTTGATTTTGCTCTCAGTTGCAAAAATACAAATTACATGGTACAGTCCTGTGGGCTGATACCTCTTTCATGTGCAAAATGCTGGGGTTGGACCCCCATTTCTCTGCAATTGTGGTGAAGCAACACGGGGGCTGAATTCTGCTCTCTTCTACTTCTCCAAACTCCACTTGCCTCACTCTCTCCAACACAGGAAGGTATCCAGAGTAACAACATAGCAATCAGTACACGCGGGTATGGTCAGATCCTTCCCATCGAGTTTCATTTCTCCAAGAGCTTCCCCCAGAGAACAGCCAGGGAAAGTGTCTTGAAAGCCAAGTACAAGCCTAAATACCTAATACTCATTCACCTGATATAACCTCTAGTTTTGGACCATCAACAATGAGACGACTTGCCAGTTCAAAAATTGTATCCCTGATCTTGTGTTTAGTGGCTACTTTTTCAATTTCTATAGTTGTTTTTACCCTATTTTTATATTGATGCTGAAAGTACCAAATTGTAATGAGTTCAGCAGCTGAATTATGTATTGCATAAAAAAAACATTCTTATTTGTTTAGTTTATACCTGCTACCTAATAATTTCTCTGGACCCCTACTAACCCTTGTCTTAAGAGGAACAATGTTTAAAACTTAAGGTAATCTGTAGGGACAGAATCACAGAATATTCTGAGTTGGAAGGGACCCACAAGAATAATCAAGTCCGGCTCTTGAGTCAATGGCCTGTGCAGGGATCAAACCCACAACCTTGACATTATTAGAACCTTGGCCATGTTCTAAGATATCCACTTTCCCTTTACCATTCCTGATTTTTTAGAATACCTGCCAAATCCCTCTTCAATCACCTCCTTTAGAAGATAAAGAATTCTTACCAATTTAATCTTCATCAAATAGAGGTCATTCCATACCTTCACTCCCCACTGCCATGTCTCCATGTGTCTTTTTCAGTTGTCCATATAATTTCTGTGATGGGATACCCAGAACTATGCATAAATTCCCTGTGGAGGTTCACAGGAATAGCTGTCCTCTGCCATAATGTATGTTCTAGTCCTTGGCCATTTCCCAACTGTTTGTAACCTTCTTTCTGCCTTCTTCAGTTGGAGCTGATGGTTTCTTAATTTGTGACACCTGGGCCCCTTTCCTGAGAGGCAATAATTAATTACAGCTGATTTAGAACCCATTGTTGCACCTGTAGAATCAGGTCTGGTTTTCTGCAAATGTGCTCCTTCCTATATGTCTGTGTCATGCAGACACTCAAGTCTCAGGAGATCCCCTGTATCAACTCATAGTCAGGCCTTTGTTGGTTGCCAAAGAATTGGATATGATAAGTAAATGCTGCCATGTTCCTATTTCCTATCTTTTTCAGATTGTGTGAGAGTATGTTATGCATATGATCATGCCGAAGAATGTGCTGTGAATCTTAACTGCTTAATTCCCTCTGTCATGAAAACTGACCATTCATCTCTACCCTTCCATATTATTAATCCACAGGATAATCCCCTCCTCTGATCTAACTGCAGCTCATTTCTGTGGCTCCTCAGGTCCTCTAGGAACCTCTAAAAATCCTTCTTGTTTCCATGGCTCTGGTGACGAGGCAAACTGAAGCAACAGGTTGCATATCTCACTTACTCCACCTGGTTCTGACAACACGCTGCCACTCCTTCTAGTGATCTGTTCTAAAACCTTATAGACTGACACTTCTCTTTGCAGCAGGTCCTGGGGCAGGTCAGCCAGAGAGACCTGCTCTGCTGGGGGATCCTCCCTGAACAGCTGAGGCCACAGCAAGCAGATGTGCAAAGTATGACTTGCGCTTGTCTGCTATGGCCTTGTGTTCCTTGCGTGCCACTCTAACACACCAGTCAACACTCAGCCTGCCAGGCTCCCTGACAGGCTTCCTGAGACAGATGTGTCTGAAAATATTTGCTTTTTATCTTTTATCCTTTATGAACTACTTCTCAAAAAAATTTGCTTTGACCAGTCTTAGGGTTTAAATTTTCTTGTCAGTGGTGGTTAGGATCTAAATTTTCTTCCCAGAGTTTATTCTGTCTTCTTTGCTTCAGCAGAGGTGGGAAGGATTTCTGTGTTGAAATTATGCTGGGTGAAACCAGGAGAAAGGGGGGGACAGAGCCCATAAGGAATGTCCCAGGGGCTGCAAGACAGAAGTGAATGGGTCACCTTGTACTCTCAGCACAGCCAGAAATGGCTGCCATGTGAGGGGCTAATTCTTCAGCACATCCCAGCACAGTGAGCCATCTCATCTTCCCAAGGAGGAATAGGGGCTGCAGTGACTCCAGTGGGGGCAGGGGCAGGGTTTTATCACCATAAATAAAGGAATAAGTTGACCTACCGTGCCCTGGCATTCAAAATGTGATGGCTGACTCCAGCCACCAGCCAAACGTGCCATGGTGACTTTTTCCATTATGCTGACCAGTGTCATGTGTGGCAGTGCTGGATATGTCCTCAAAGAGCATTTCTGTCTTCCTTTCAGGGCCACCTTGAGGAAGCTGCGCCCTGAGGACATGTTTGAGACGTGGGTAAGCACATGTGGTGGGAGCCATTGTGTCCCCTTCCAGCTTCCAACAAGAAAGTGCTGCTCAAGAGCTCCAGCCTCTGGCTGGACAAAACATTATATTTTCTTCCATAGGAGGCTACTTTCTCTCTTCTGGAAAAAGGTGGTGCCCAAGTTCAAACAGTGTGCTCAAATGCTTTGCTCAACAGCGGTGGATAGCTGGGCTGGCTCCTGCTTGCCCCACAAAGGGAAGAGGGAAAGCTAAGCAGCAGGCGAGGCAGGTGTTGGGCCTGTGTAGTGATCCCGCCCAAGGATGCTCCATCTCAGCTAAGGGACATCAGTGCTGGGGTGGGGTGGCTTCCATGGCCTGCTTGCTGGGTGAGCTACAAGAGATTGTGCAGCTGTCTCATGGAAACTCACAGAATCATAGACTGGTTTAGGTTCAAAGGGACCTTAAAGATCATCTACTTCCAACCCTGTGCCATGGCAGGGACACCTTCCACTAGAGCAGGTTGCTCAAAGCCCCATCCGACCTGATCCTGAACACTTCCAGGGACTGGGGCATCCATAACTTCTCTTCATCTTCTCCGTTCCAGAGTCTCATCACCCTCACCATAAAGAATTGCTTCCTAATATCTAATCTAAATCTACCCTCTTTCAATTTAAAGATATTCTCCCTCATCCTGTCACTGCATGTCCTTGTAAAAGTACCAGAGCAGTTGTACAATTCAAAATGCAAGTGAAGGCAGGCAGTACAGTTAATTATATAGATTTCAAAGCAGACTGTGCATTGATTGCACTTCTCAGGGTGCAAGCAAGCTACAAATCAGCAACTGAGAAGAACTAACCAGCATTTTGGCCCCTATCACACACAGAAGACTCTCATAGTCTGCGGGGGTGGGGAAGAAGGGGAGGGTGAAAATGAAAGAAAAATTGCGTATAAAAAATTATCCCTTCACTGTGAATGAATATGATGTTAAAAGCTAGTCAGGGGCCCTCAAGTGCCAGATGAATGCTGAAAAACAAAGCTGAACAGGTGCTTTACAGACACTAAGGAAGATGCAGTCATTCTTCCAAAAGGCTCAACACGTTTATAGCAGCATTCAGATGCCGCCCTTCTTGGCTGTGTAACATGAAACACTGCGGGAGTCCAAAGTGGCAAAAACCTTGGGAGTCCTTAATACAGCAAGGCAAGAGGTAATAAAACTGAACCAGGAGTTATGAGTCACTTAGGCACACTAGCTTTTCATTTTGTTTTGAAATAGGGATTCTGTATAGAACACAGCTTCCAAGATCTGAAGCCCCTCCAAGGTTTTTAATAGAGCTTCAGTGAGACCCAAATTTCACATGCAGTGGTTTTGCTTTCACACTGAACATATTCTAAAGAAGCCTCAGGAAAAGTGTGAATTCACAGGTGAAATGCTTGCTTAATCAGCAGCCTGGGAATACAGATCTTGCCTCTGCTACAAGCAGTGGACTCCTACCTACAGAAGACAGGGGGCTGGATTCTGATCTCGCTGCAAGTTCACAAGATGCTCAATGCCTTCACTAGAGTTAGTCCAGTTTTGTTTGCTGCCTTGTAGGCCAGAATAGAGCTGTGTTATATAGGTATGCACATAAAATTTTATATGGCGTATAAATATATACTTTTTACGTTGCTGTCTGACAGTGCTGCTGATAAATATGGAGAAAAAGCAACAGTGTAAATTTTGCCAGCTGTAAGTGGTCTGAATCCCAAGTAAATCTGCCCAGAATGTCCCGGTGAAAACGTATTCCCTGAAGACATCTGCAAAGGCTCAGCATCCGCTATTGTTTTTAAAGATAATGTTTTCCACTTAATCTTTCAGGGATTTTTTTCCCTTTCATTTTTTGATGGTGGCTTTGTCACCTCTGGGCTCAGAAGGGAAAAAAAAATTAGCATTTAGATGGGAAATTTTTTTTGCATTGAAACCAATTGAAATGGAAACCGGGACCGACAGCGGGTGAGGAAGGCGAAACCGATCCATAGGATAATTCAGAGATGACATTCATGGCAGGCGGATGATGAACCAGCCAGCAGATCCATTGGCCTTTGCCAATATCATTACTCATGTGTTTCATGGAGAAAAGTAATCCACCAGGCTGTCATTTCTGTCCTCCACTAACTGGAGCCCTGAAATGAGGCCCCCACTCAATTTCCGTCGCTGCTCATGGAGACTCTCACCTAAAGCAGAGACCCTTCACCTCCCAAAAGGAACCCAAATGAGCCACCTTGCCTCTCATATTGTGAGAAAACCTCCTTTGCTGGCCCCAAGGGAGCATGTTTTGGGGCTGAGCATAGTGGCAGATACTTGTTTCCCTGCAAACCATCTCCTGGGAGCTGAAAATTTATGAGGGTAGGCAGCCTCAGGCATGAAGGGGGATCCTCTGTTCTCATTCTAGAGAGCCCTTGACCTTTTCTGCAGAAAAGCTTTCGCCTCACACCATCAGAAGCTCCCTCGCTGTTGCCATCATGTTGCCCACCTCATTTTATCTGAAGAGTTTCAGCAACACTACCCAAACCACCATGCTCAGCACCTCATACCTTCATGACTCGGCCTTACCTCAGCTCCCATTTCTGGTGTCTCAGTGGAGCTCTGGTCAAACCTCCCTTTGCAATTGTCCTTTTGGAGGGCATCCCACTGCTCCTCATCTCCAGAAACTGCCCGGACCTGACCTCCCCCCCGTCCCATCAGTAATAGTTGTGTTGTTTCCAGGAGGATGACATGGAGGGTATCCACATCGTAGCCTTTGCTGAAGAAGATGACCCAGGTAGGAGGCCATTTTCTTCCCTGTGTGACTCTCCATCCTTCAAAAAAGTGTATTTTCATGTGCTTTGTTTGCACTGTGGAGCCCAGCACCCTGGCCAGGATGGGGAGCTGCAGCCTACTGGGATAGGAGCTGGGATGCTCCTGGGTGTTTATGCTAGCATGTATACTAGCCAGGACTCAAACTTTGGATATAAATGAGTGATTGCCTGGGGGGAAAAAGTCATTCCCTCCACCCCAGTAGCAGGATTTTCTCCTAACTCTGCATCCATCTTGCTGTGTGGCTCTGGGAAAGTGCTGAGGGCTGACTGTGGGATAGGCATGTGGGAAACCCGAGGCCACCAACTTCTGAAAAACCGTGCCATCGATGCTTCTCAGAGCCATCAGCAAATCGGAAAGCTTTGGCCTCCTGGGGGCTCAGTTCCTCCCTCACTACAAGAAAATAGTGACATTGTTCCACTCCACGGAAGGATTACGGGGCTTAATTCATGTGTAACTAATTTCAATACCCGAGGAGGACGCTTGAAATTAAAAGCCTTATTATCAAAAGAAAGCACTGGGAGACAGCATTTTAATGAGAACTATAAACAACTCCTGTGTGCACAGGGGAGCCAGGGAAGCTGGAATCCCCACAAGCAAAAAGTGCCTGTGCGTTTGCAGGAGAGTTACAGTGCTTCACATATCATTTCAGATGGTTTTGAGTTCCTGGAAATCCTGAAGCAGGTTGCCAGGGACAACACTGATAATCCTGATCTGAGCATTGTCTGGATTGACCCTGACGACTTTCCTCTGGTGAGTGGCAGAGGCGCTTTGCCTTTCTTGGTTTAATTCATGGATGGGGTCGGTGTGAGGGGGTGTGTGGGGAGGTGTGCATGTGCACAGAGGAGTGCAGGAATTACCCTAGGCAATGTGGGGCAGGGAAGGATGGGGGGAAACTGGACCATGGGCCATCTCCCTGAAAGCCGCTTGTTTGGGTCTGCCTCCCAAGAAGGCGTTGTCTTGGGAACACCCCCGGAGTCCGTGCTTTCCTTTGCCATGTGTGGCAGCCCAGACTCGCGTTCAGCCTCTCCTCTCTGCCGTGCACGCATGGATGCACATTTCTCGCTCCACAGCCCAGCTGACTGGGCTAATGCAATGGGGCCTTGCAAGCACCCCTGTCTGAGCTTTGTGTCTCACTCCTGCAGCTCATCACTTACTGGGAGAAGACTTTCAAGATCGACCTGTTCAGACCGCAGATCGGAGTGGTGAACGTCACGGACGTGAGTAACGTGTGCCCAGAAAATCCAGCCATCCCAAAACTAGGGTGGGACCTGAGTCACTGGGATTTCTACTGTTAAGTGCAGGTAGAACAGGCTTTTTCCCTGGTAAAAAATATGAAGACCTTACCAGGGGTCTGTAACACCTGCCTCAGGGCTTTTGACACCTCTGAGGTTGGGCTTGAGGGCTTTGATCTGGGGATTTCTGCTGACAAATCACACACAAACGACATCTGCTGAGGACAGGACCAGCCTCTGTGGCCTGGGATTCAGGGCTTTGCCCAATTTTGCTTTCAAGATCTCACATTTCCACCTCAATCCGCAGCACGCACCTTTGTCCATTCCCTGCTCCAACAGATTTGTGGTTTTGTGGAGAAAAGGTATATGGAAGGGGGAAACAAAGCCATGCTTAAAGTAGGAGAAGAGGAGAAAAATGAGGTTGTTTTTTTTCTGCAGAAGCAAAAGGGCACAGCTTGAGTGTAGGAGGGAAAGATGGTCCTCAACAGATGACAGGGAGAAACTGCACAGCTTGAAAGAAACTAAATAGATACACAGCTTTAGCAAAAGTACAGCATAAACTGGTAATGGAGGGATCCTGCTGTGGTGAGAAGGGTGCACCAGGGTTCAGCCAGGCCCTCCTCCCCCTCAGCCACCGCTGTTCAGGCAGTGCTGGAGGGATTTGTGTGGGAAGAGGAGAGCTGCCTGTCCCACAGCTGGAGGCAGTGAAGGTTTCCACACCTCCCCGCAGGCAGCAGCTGCAGAGGGAGCCCTGCAGAGGCAGGGGCTACTTTGGCACAGCTGAGGGAGCAGCAGTCCCCACAGCACCCACAGCTCTGCTGTGGGCACAGCTTTCTAGCAGCTACTTCTTTCACTGTGCTTATCTTCAAGCCAGCAAGCCATGGCACCGACCTGGTGTTGCCCACATGCTGTGAGCTTTTCAGGCAGGTGGGACAGGGACCATCCGACCCTCACCAGCACAGATTTTGGGAGAGCTGCTGAATGCAACGTGACATGCTTCACAGCCCTGACACAGAGAGAAACCATTCTTTCCTCTTTCTGACAGTAACAGTCCAGATGATCAGAGAGCCTGTGATGCAGTGTGTTTCTGCCTGGCTCACCTATTACCTTAGTTTACTTTTAATATTTAAGTGCTGGGTGTTTGTATTGGTCTCTTTAAAATGAACCTGTGTGAGTATGCAAGTGTCTCTGGAAGGAGAAATCTCTCCACCGCAGAAGTGTCTGTGAATTGGTGCTTGACTTCGTGTTTGAAATTTGAGTCATGAGTGAACCTGATGCTTCATTAGAAGAGAGCAGCAAGGGACTTAGAGTTGGGACAAGTGTGCAGGGCTGGGTGCTGGTTTGGCTCAACACTGACCTTGCTTCCAACCTCCACATCCTCTCTCCTGTATCGCCCCAGAAAAAGGGAGACAGCAAGGGTGTACTGGATGGTTGTGCCTCCTGTGATAACAGATTCTGCAGGACCATAACACGGGAGATGTGATGAGGAAGGCAAAGCAATGGTGTAATGAACAAAGCAGAGCCCCTGGGTCTTGCCCATCCCATTTAGGGGGTTGAGAGGCCGAGTTGGGAGCCATGGAGTAGTTCCAGCCCTGGCTGAGTGTGGGCTTTTTGCCTGTAATAGGGCAGTATTCCACCAGACCGTGGGGCAGACACCTAGAGAGTGAAAACCCAGTGAGTTAAGGCTTCTTAGCAGAATTGTTAAGGGAGAGACAAAAGAGAAAAAGGCCAAAATAGCATCTGTCACCTAAGATCATGAGAGAAATGAATGGACAAGCCAGAAAGAGAGCCCAAGTCTTCCAGTCTTTTGCCCTTAATACTAGCCCTTAATACAGTATCTCCCTTCATTATATTTACTGTGACTGGTCATGTTTAAGTCAGGTCAAAGCTACATTAAACAGCAATCAGTGAAAATTTATGGAAGTAGGATTGTCAGCACCATGAGAATCATATAGAAAGCAGAATTAGGTAAGAACTTACGCCTTATTATTCAGTAGTCACTCAGAGACCTGTAAAGACTCATGCATTATCTGGCTTTGATATAGTAAATGTTCCAGGTTGTTGATTATAGTATTTGCAGGTTTTATTTCATTCCTCATAAATCCTTTTTTAATTTCTTGAGAGACGTTTAAGAAAGTTCTAGGTTGGTGGATGATATCTAAAACAAACACTGAGTTCATTTTGTTATTTCAGTGTTACATCACTGCATTCAGCCAAGTTACATAGGTACAAAGTGGGGCTTACACAATGGAGTGAAAATAAACACCGCTCTTGGCTTCAGTGGGCATAACCCCAGTGACCCCATCACTTCTGTAAAAACCTGCCAATGCAAACACCAGAGCTTCCAGCAGCCCCAACGGGCTCATCACATTGTGGTGGCTGTGGCTCAGGTCTAGGGCCATGATGTCCTGCAAAATTTCAGTGCTTTATTTGCACAGCACCTTCTTGAGGTGAAATGGAGCCACTCCTCTTCCCATTATTTAAAAGTGTCACTTTTTGCCACATGAAGAGTCCTGAGGTTAAGGACATGAACATTTGTGTGAAGCAAGAGCTGCATGACTCTCCATGGCTCTTTTTTATTGCAGTTTTGGTGCTTTACAAGGAAAATAATGTATGGAAGACACAGCTTTCCTTGAGCAGAAATTGGTCTGACTTTTTAGCAGGCCATAAACCAAAGAGAATTAGGTACCACAGACAGGGAAAGAAGTTGGACGCATTTGTGAAAGCTGGTATCTTCTGATATGTGAAGATCACTTGCTTCTGCAACATCAAATGCTGAACAAGATAAGCTCACAGCTCTTCTGCAAAATAGGAGGCTGATCCTATTTTATGGAGGGGAGACAGTGAAGGGAAAGGGGCTTATCCAGGCATTTAACCAAGGAACCTATAGCAAAGCAGAGGAAAACTTCCATTTCCAGGCCTCAGAGACTATCTAAGCTGTGTTTGCTGTCTCTGGGCAACAGCCACAGTTTTGTCACTGTCTTCTTACTGAATTCCTCCATCCTCTCTGGTTTATGGAAGTAATGCAGACAGCTGGAGGAAAAGAGCAGGGGCACCTGCAGTCCAGAGCATTCGTGTTTCTCACCCTTCCTGAGCTGAGATGCATGGGAGCATGGCTGAGATGATCTGAGGAAAGAGTCTTCCAAAGAGCAGGAACCATTACCGCATGTGGAGAGTCCAGAGCAAGGTCCTGAGGCAAAGGTGACTGTAAAAGAGGTTGGGGAGAAAGGGTGTTGACAGAGGGTTATACAGACTCCAAGGAAGAGGTGCCAGAAGGGCTCTGGATGGAAGGGGGGAAACACTGTGATGTGCTATGAACCAGGGCGATGCAGCAGCTGCTGGCAGAGGTCTCTTTGATATCTCCTTATGTGAACTTGGAGTCTCCAGAACTGTCCAGATGGAGTGAGGAGTGCACCAGGTGGGCAACGCTCCTGCTCACAGGTGTAGGCAGTGGGCACACAGCTCATCAGGGCACAGAGCACCACACCCTGTAAACCTGCTGACCTGTCCCACTGCCCCTGGGCAGGCACAGCAGCGCTCTGGGGCAAGCGGTGATCCCAGTGCATGGGCAGACACTCTGGCTGAGCCTGCCCACAGACTGTGGCAGAGAGGGAGCTAACGCCACCACCATCCCTGCATCCCACCCGTGGTCTGACCCTCACCCCCACAACAGCTGTGTACCTGTCTCTTCCCTGTGTCCCTGAGGGCAGCTAATCCCTCATCACCTGTTCCCACAGGCTGACAGCATCTGGATGGACATCAGAGATGATGATGACCTGCCCACAGCCGAGGAACTGGAGGACTGGATAGAGGACGTGCTTTCTGGGAAGATAAATACTGAAGATGATGACGATGATGATGACGACGACGATGATGATGACGATGACGACGACGACGACGATGATGATGACGATGACGACGATGATGATGACGATGATGATGACTAACTGTGACTCTGTGCAGTTTGACTTGTGGGCCCCGAGAGCCCTCGCCCTGTGGCAGGTTCCTCCATTGGAAGACCTATGTTTGAGCATCAGCAAGCACCGCTGCTCCTCCTTCCCCCCTGCCCCGCTCCCCCTGCCCTCACCCTTGCCGGGACCCCCTCACCTGATTCCCAGTGGTGCTGAGCCACCGGAACTGCCCCTGCGGAGGGCAGCACCTGCAGGCACCCAGCACCGCTGCAAATCAGGCCTCTTTAATAAGGACAGTAGGAATCTGCAGGGAATCTGCCCCGAGTGTCCCAGGGCAGGAGAAAAGTGCCTGCCTGCTTGCTGCCAGAGGGACGCAGGGAGCCAGTTTGTATTTTCTGTGTTCATCAGCCCAGCACTTAACATCCAAAGACCAAATCTCACTTCAAGACATAGGGAAAACCCTAACTGTAAAGTTCAGCCCTTTTATTAAACACAATGCCCTTTGCAGCTACTCTGCCAAGACCACTCAATCCTGCAAGTTCTGCTACGGGAGTCCGTAGCTACTCTCTAACATGCTAAGAGCAGCAAAATGCTTTGGGAGGGGACGGAGGTAATAGGGATGCTATTAAAGTTTTCAGTGATTCTACATAACGACAGGATATTCTTGTCTGGCAGTGCAAAACCAAACACCATGGCCTCTGTCAGAAGCTCCTTTTTCTCGAAAAAGGGCCAGAGCTGGGGTCAGTGCCTGATATGAGATATCAAAGCCCACAAATTGCTGGACAAGCTGATCCAGCTCTGAACCCAATCCATTGAGTCTGAAGATCATGGCACTGAGCCGAGCCAATAGAAACATCCACAGGGGCCCACCCTGAACACTCCTATTCCCCATGACCTTCCATCCTTAGCTGACTCTTCACCCAAAGCCTAGGTAGCATCTTTTCCCATGATCAAGATGTTGGGAGGGAACACGTCCATCCAAACATATTAGATAGTGGATGAGGTGTGTTGGGGCATGAGCAGCAGATGCATTCAATCTGTTTGGCTTTTGAGTATTTAGTTGCACAGTTAGTCCCTGCTTGGAGACTCAGTTTACAGTCAAGGGGGTCACTCACAAAGCTAAGGGTCCATAACTGAGTCCTGGTGAGTGCAGCACCATCCATGTGCAGGTCACTGTGGCAGTATTATGTCTCCCTGCTTTCCCATGCCGGCCGATTTCAATTGTCTTAGCTTCTTAGGTTTGGAAAGAGTGCAATGAATGGAGAGTTCGGAGACAGTTTTATCTTTATAAACACATTTATAAAATGTTCTCCAGTTGCTCAGAGTTGTTAGTATAGGTAGTGTACACATCTCCTCTCTTGCTACAAACAAAAAACATTGTTCTGACCATCCTTATACTGGCTTAGGTCAGAGGTATACGATGTGAGGGGAAATAACAGTGCGAGGGACAGAAGAATCAGAGCTCCTTACAGAAATGTGAAACAGCCTGATGAGAAACAAGGTTTACACACTATGTATTTCCTTTATCAGATGAACTGCAAAGCAAGATTTTATAGATTTTTTCCTGCTTGTTGATCAGTTTCTTTGACACTCCCTCTCTACATTAGCTGAAATGGAAATTTGAAACTACTGGCATAAAAAGCTGAAGTATTGATATGTTCCCATGTGTACCATATCCCCTTGGTGGAAAGTGCCAAAGTGAACAACACATAGCTGGATATCTCTCTGTCTCTGTGCACATGAATGAATACTGTGCTAACATGGTAAATGACTGCAGGCCAAGTTAGCTCCTTGTTGAGCATCGAACACTCAACATGTGCTTTTCAGATACAGCTGGTTAGAAGAACAGACAAGGCAGCAAAGCCCTCAGGTCTACCATTTGCCCTTTCTTTCTTCCCTTACGATGCATAAGCATTGTCTGGAAGATGAATCAAATTTGTTTGGGGAGACCATTCACCTGGTTCTCCTGGGGTGATGAACAACCTTCAAGTCTTGAAATTCAGTGTGCTCTCAGCATGGAGGTCCATCCTCTCTTTCACTCACACCCACTCTCTGCTGGCCAGCAGGGTGCCCAGCACTCTCCTTCTGCTTTTTCCTCAAGAGGTTTGCTGGAGGACCCCAGCTCAGAGAGGGAGTGAGCAGGACTCAAGGTCTCATTCATGAGCACTGGTAAGGAGCAAGAAGACGCAGAGAAAATACAAGCTTATCTTTACCTTTGGGCTGTTCCCAGGAGAAAACCACAGACAGATTCACTCTGTGTAAGGCAACAGCCTGCACTGGCTGTGTGCCTCCACGTCAGTCACTCCAAACATGAAGAATAATAAAAAATTGTTCTACAGCCTTTCCTAACCAGCACAATCTCCAGACATGCCAATGGTCTGGGTGCTGTCTGCATTCTCCTCTCCCACTGTGGATGCCCCTCTGTTCCGAAGTGCCCCGCTCCAGGTGCTCTGAGAGGCACAGATGAGCCAGGCAGAGCAGGCAGACCCTGCAAACAGCACTAGGGACATGTTCAAGTGCACAGGTGTTTCACAGGCACTTAAACACTTCAAAGCAAAAGACCTCTGGGGGAAAAGAAACAAATAATGTAGAAGTGTAGAGGCTGAACTCATACTGGGGAGTGGTGCCAGTGGTTTATGGAAAGTTCTCCTCGAGTTATGCAAGAAAGAGCTAATCCTACAGCTGCCACTCCTTCATGGTGCCAGGGATGGGGCTGCCCTTGCTCTCCTCCCTCAGTCCACCATTACAGTACTCATCATTGTCTTTGCCCAAAACCAGGAACTGTTTATTGTCAGCTTTTGGGATAAACACATAAAAAGTTAGGAAAGCACTGCAGCAGAGGAAGGATTGCAGCAACGAGGATGGGTGGGCAGCAAAGCCTTTCCCATTTACCTGTAACACCTCCTCTGCCGAGATCCTAATGACCAAACTGCTGAATGACACAATGCCCCTTGGGAAGGAGATGGCAGCTTGAATTTGAGTGTTTTCCTTGCAGGGATGGGTAAGACAGTGTTATGGGGATGATATGCAGGAGCCCAGGCCCAGGTATTCCTGGGCTCCTCTGTCACAAGTAGGAACAACTGGCATTTGAAAGACAGTGGTGGCCCTGAGGAGCAAAGCCAGCCTAACCCTGCCCACTATACACTGAGAAGCAAAAGGCCAGCACATTTGGATAAGAAACTTGCAAAGAAACCCTTTATTAAAAAAAAAAGAAAGTTGTGTTTTTTCGCAGCACTGAGTGTTTAACAAGCACATCTCTCTTCACAAGTAGATTTTTTCACTAGCATGTTAACTAGACATATTAAACGGCTCTTAATACACATAAAGACAGGAATTGTATTTTACCCTCATCCAGCTGAGAGTGCTTCAAGGTGATCAGTTTCTTCATAGAATCACTCAATCATTTTGATTGGAAAAGACCCCCTAAGGTCATTGAGTCTGACCATCAACACACCACTGTCAAGTACATACCCAAAGTATGCCAAAACCTGGTCTTATCAGTCCCCAGTGACAGTGAGGACCCCCCTAACACACGATATGTGGCAGGAACACCAAGTTGTGCAGCACGTCCTCCCAGGCACTGAGCCACAGCCCACCCTGTGCTGCTCAGGAGCAACAACCAAGGGAGAGAGAAACACACCAGGAGCAACACATTGCAGCTCTCCTACTGCAGCATGGAGGAGAGGGTTTCTGCCTTTGCAGCAATCGCTGATGTAGAGGCTCTGTGAACCCAAAACTGCTCTGAGTTGATGTCAACCATTTAGGAAACAGCTGCAGGAGAGGACAAGGGAGGCACTCTGGAAATCGCAGATTACTCCATGTTTTCAAGGTCAGCAGTTTTTGTGATGTTTCTGAGGAGTGATGAGTCTCCTGTCTCTCTCTTGGGAGAGCAATAGCCTCATAGTGAAACCAGAGACTTCAGCTGCTTCCCATCCCAGAATGAAACCACTCAGCCACACACCAACATGAACACAGAGCTGAGACACCTGCTGCTTCTCCATGTCTGTCTGCACATCATACCTAAAGAAATGATTGATTCATTACAGAGACCAAACAGAAAACATCGTCTTTTATTCCCAGGAAAATAATTAATTAGACAGGAACATACCACGTCCCAGCTGCTGCTGACTTACAGTCTTGTGAATACAGGCCAAGATTGCATCTGGATTTCTCTCCACTGCAGCAAAGCTTTGGCTTTGAGGAAGTCCCACACACAGCCAGTTGCACACCAACACCTGGACTTGGGGGGCTGAAGAGAAGGAACAGGCAAACAGGCAAGAAGCACCCCAGCCCTCTGAGACAAAGCACACTGCCTTCTAGCTGCTTTGACACCCCAGAGACATCTATGCCATGCAGTGCAAGACCAGCTGCTAGAAACTGGAAACAGCAGAGCACAGCAGGAAGGATAACTGGCCTCGGAAATGAGGCTGCGCCAGCAGGACGGTGTCCTACCTGAGATCCAAGACTGTGTCAACCCACTGCACTGCAGCATCCCCTGCCTTCTCCTCACTCTCCTGTACACTGACCTCTTGCAAAGCAGCCCTTGGACGGTCAGTACCCCTGGGGGACAGCTGTGGGATGGCTCTCACACCTCTTTGGCAGAAGATGACATCTAATGACAATGAGGACCATGGGGCAGGGTCCAGGGCAGAGTCTTGGCCCAGCTCCCAGAACACTCTGCAAGGTTTAAAAGGTGCTAAGCTATTTAAAGACAAAAACAAGTTACAGAGCTTCCTTGCAGCTTGAAGACCCATTTTAGGAATCAGATTACAAACTGCCTTTGGGATGGAAGCAAAGATCCTTCCGGTGCCTTGCTCCCCCCTTGCACTTTCTCTTGCAAGCCCCTGTGATGAAGGGGATCAGAAAAGCACTCAAAGAGCAGTGTCTCTAATGCTATGGAAATCAAGAAAACACCTTTTACAGTTTCTTTTCATGCCTCTTGACTTATTACTCTTCTGACCCTCACTGGCTACCCTAATTTATTTTCTCTCTCCTTTTCTACATAGTCTGTCTTCCTCTTCTCCTCAACACACCCCCACAGCATATGGTACTGAGGGTCACTGAAGGACAGAGCCCCTCCTGCCCCTGCTGCTTGTGCTTATCCCAGTCCAGGCTGGCAGCAGCCTCCCTCACACCACTGCCATGAGCTGGCTGTGCTGGATCCCCGTAACTCTGCACATGAGGAAGGGACAGCATTTCCTTTCTGAGGAGAAAGATGTCCGGACATGGCTGTCACTGGCTTTTATTTTGAGGGGGACAGGTGGGACATGCTGAGGGAAAACCATTTCACCAGCCTGGGCAGAAGTACCAGAGTTTTTTTGGTGGACATCTTTTCGCACTGTCCCAAAATCTAAGTGAGGAACCATCACCCTGCAACCAAGCCCTGACTGCTGCCACTGTGGGAGGAGACCAGTAACACCCAGTGCCACCAGCAATCACAGCTCTACACCATCTGAGCAGAATACAAGTGCCATGGCTTCATATACACAAAATAACCCTTGAGGGTTAAATGAGCTGGGTTTGCTGGAGGGGGTATCCCATATTCAGCAGCAGCCAGAAAGCCACCTCCCTGCCAGAGACTACCAGTGGCTGTCCTGACTGAGCCCTCCCTGGGTGGTGGGTGGTAAATGACTTAAAAAGCCATGGGCAATCTCTTCTGCTTTGGGATTTGGAGAAAGCCCAGCTTGAATCAGGTCCCTCCCTCAGTAACACAGGTAAAAAATAAAGTGATGTCTGACCAGAGAGCAGCCCTAAAATTTGCCTGGTATAAGATTTTGATTTTTGTTTAAAATTCAATTCAAAATTCAAAGTCCTGCTCCTTCTAGTGACAAAGAGAGAGGTTATTAAACAACAAAAGCAGTTAAATGTTTGAGAACATTTTAGTCCCCACAAAATGAACTTGCTGAAGGAATGTGCACAGCTTCCCACAGTCTAGTTACTGAATTACTAAACCAGTTTCTCACAACCACTTACAAGGCAAAATTATAATCAACTGTATGATCTGGTATTATAAGTACTCAAGAATGAGCTTTTACAAAATAGAAGCTAAAAGGTTTTCTGATCTGTTTCACATCTGCAGCCTAGATATAATCAGCTCCTTCTTGTTCCCTCTTTTAAAGCATGCCCACAGCATCTGACTTGTGCTGAAGAGAGGTCCAAAGAGCTGTAACATTCTGAATGTCTCTTAAAACATTCAAAGAGACTGGATCAAATGTGTTTTGTCAAGAACTCCCTTCTCCCCATGCATCCACTTTTCCCTCATGCTACCTTTTTAAGTAATAAGAAAAAACAGAAAAAGGAAAAAAGAAAGACAACCAAGACTAGATGTTTAAACAATTGTAAGCCTGATTTTTGCCTTTGGAAGAGACTTAAAATGTTTCAATTTACAGAGTAGCTTCATGCCTAGAGCAATTTGTGGTGTCTCAGTTTTTTTAAATCTCTGTGCCTTCATGTTTCTAAGGATGCTGGAGGGAAAACCCACACCCTAATCTCTAAGGCCTCTTCCACTGACATCACAGTGCTTTGTGTTACTGTCTCTCTTGAGAGTTTGCTGCTTGCTCCATATTTTGATACATAAGCAAGGTGGATGCATTGAGCGACCCCAAATGCACATCCACAAGGTAAAAGATATCTTCCTCCTTCCTCTGAAATTTATTTAGTGCTGCCCACGCAGAGCCCAAAGACTGATGGTTCCCTCTGTCTTGGCTGTGGTCCCTGCAGCAAACACTTTTTCTCCTTCTCCTGCAGGCAGGACCCACGGGCTTTGGGAGGCCAACAAGCAGCACTGCCACCGTGGCAGGGCTCCTGGGGTCCCCAGGTTATCCACATTAGCGGAGCTGGAACCAGGGCAAGCCCCAAGTCCTGCACAGAAGTCTTCACTCCATTCAGGTCCCCAGATTTAGGAGGAAGGGAAGATCTGCTCAGGGCTTTGGAGTAGGCTGGCAGTTTTGCAGCACGCCCTGACCTGAACATAGACGATGTGAGCTGTAGCTGGGAGGGGGTGGGAAACCCAAACAAGCCACCACCTTTTCAAAGTTCATTATGGAGAGGGACACGGAGATGGGGACAAACAGGAAAACAGCTTTCTTCCCATTGGAGGTACACCCCATTTTACTAGCACCATGCCAGCATAAACTAGCTCACAGCAGGGCTGTAAAACTTGTTAGAGCTTTTCAAAGCAACTCAGGTAACCTTGTCCATAGATAATGGTTGATGCATATGCCATCACCCCACTACACCATCCCTACCACTGCAGACATGTTGTGCCCAGTGCTCTCTTTTCTCTCAGCACCTCCTGACCTAGCAGTCCATGGATACACACATGAAAAGGGAATGGATGCCCCTGCCCCAGTGGATTATCTGTCAGTACTATAAAGGACTGTAACCTAAACCCACTGCCTTCCCAATCCAACATAAACTCAGGAGTGCTGTTGAAAGACAAATCAAAGCACTCTGCTTGGCCAACTCCCCACACACCTTCCCTTCCTGCATGCTGTTGTGAGACACCATGTCCTGCTGAGAGATCCCCTTCCCCTTGCACCTTCCCACCTGCCCTGAGCTCCAGGACCCCCTGGAAGCCCTTGAGTTCAACCCCTCAGTAGACCTGGTGCTGAGACAACAGAGCCACTTCACTGCACCAGGAGAAGCTGTTTTGGGGTTTGAAGCCCTGCTGACCTTCACAGCCTGATGTCTCACTGAACTATTAATTTAGCTAACAATATCCCATGGTGAGGTGCTGCTAGTGCTTCAAGCAAGGCTCTGGAGCCAGTTGCTGAAGGTGACAAATCCCTTTCTTACCCTGTTTATTATGCCCTGACTGCATGTGGCCTCTTTACCCCACAGATCCCCACTTCATTCCCCACAGCTGATGTTTTCTGAGTGTCCATAGCTGTGAGGCCTGGTACCAATCAATCTTCTCATGAACTAAACCACAGTTCAGCCACCAAATACCCACAGCAGTGGTTGCTGCTGTGCTGTCCCAGGGCAGCCAGTGTCTTATGCCCATATGGTCAAGAAGGGCACTCCAGGAGAAGCACCTCCTCCTCAAGTCCAGTATGTCCCTCAGGCAAAAGGTGCTTACCTCTGGTTCAGGATGCCAGCTCCCTCCAACTGGTGGGTTTTTTCCAGTAAAAGCCTCCATTCTCTTTCTGTCAGAGACTTGGGTCAGTAATACTTAACCCAATGTTGCACCTGAGGCTCCATCACACCTCAGAGGTCCGTGCAACTCCAGTGAAAAGACTCGGCCATACCAGATCAGCTCCCTCAGCTCTAATTTCTGCTGAGCTACATACCACAGCCCTTTATGATTCAGATATCTAAGCTCTGGGCGAAGGCCAAGGGAACCAGTCCCTCTAGCAAAGCCTGTTCCTTCCATCAGCTTCCCCAGCCCACAGCAGGACAGAAAGCACCATGAACGGCAGCAGTCAGCTGTTGATTTGGTATCAGCATTATCCCAGAAATGAAACAGAGCATGCTGAACTCACATGTAAAGACACAGCTCTCAAGGCTAAGAGCCTGGAATGAGGCTGACAAGCCCAGTATCTTGTTTATGCCGAACTCCTGCTGCTTACACTTTCCCAAGACACACCTGTGGCTGACTCCCACAGAGCCTTTACCTGCACAGCTCCAGTCTAGCAAGTCAGGTCTTCCTCTGAGAGGCAGCAGGGGACCAGCAATGGATGCACCCACATTTCAGGCTCTGCAGGGCAGCAGCAGTGCTCTTTCCTTTCCCTGGTCATCTCTGGGAGCTGACCTGCAGTCTGGGGCTAAGCACTGCCAAAGCACCAGCACGATGCGTGCAGGACAGATCAAAAGCAGAGATCAAGGGAGGGCAGGAGACAGAACAGAGCACACCCCCCATCCCACCCTTCCTGCTTCCTCCCAGGCCTTAGTTCAGCTCTCTCTAGCCCAAATACATCTGTCCCCCCACAAGCACAGAATTACACATGGCTGTTTCTGTCCACAGACATTTATGTCTGTGCTGCTTATCTCCACAACTGCTGCATTCTTTTTCACTAAAGGGCAGCATCCTGTGGATTTTTCCAGCAGTTGAAGCCACCGATGAGATGTGGTGAGCCAGGCACAGCTGTGAGGCCAGGTATTCTCCCTTAAAGGGGGCTTGACTGAAGAGTGGGCGCCAAAGAACATCTAGACAAGAGCTGCTCCCACATTTCCTTGGGCACAGCTGCTTCATCTTTCCAAGCTCTTGGTATGCTGGAGATGGAAACTGATGGTGGGGAAAGCCACACCCAGAGATGCTGTTGAGGTGAGATCCCCGCACCTTTTTTTTTAGCAAAGCACAGGTTTGCATCCACACAAACAAGGAGCACTGGCTTTTCTGCCTCTTGCCACTCCTCCTCCCCACCAGCGCCAAATAAGGAACTCGGCAGTGAATCCTGCACTTCATAATTTGTGTGCAAACTATGAGAACACAGGAGGCAGAAAAACCTGTTACCACTGCAGTCATGTACCCCCCTTCCTCCCCAGCTGCATTTGCTCCTCCATCATTTGAGATTTCAGGTGTTCAAAGCAGTCACCTACCAGTTTTCCTTCAGGAGTGATAAATGAGTTTGCATTTTACTGTGGCAGGGCAGACCAGAAAGGCCTAGAAATGAGGGTGACAAAAAGACAAGCTAAACCAAAAAAAAGCTAAACCACATGTTTGCAGGGCCCCTCCTGCCCACAGCTAAGGAATGCTCAAAAAACAGAAGAGCTTTTTGTCTGAAAGGATAAGAGAAAGGAGTGGGACAATCAAATCTGGTTTCAGTTTATTTCCAGAATTTTACTGTACAAAATATGCAAAGTGTAAAACGGTTTTATGTTTCAGTTTAAAAAACAACAAAACCCCATCCAGCTATAACTTAAGAGAACCCAGCTTGGAACAGAACAATTTACAAGGCTAAACCCACAGTGCATTAATGTCACAGACACCAGGAATTTGCTTACTTAAGTTCACAACTAGAAAAGAACAGAAAGACCATGTACCATTGCAGTTAAAGTCACATGTGCAAAGAAGAGAAAAAAAGAAAGAAATGCTGGTTAGTGTCTATTAATTAGAAAACCTTGGCAAAACCCTTCTTACTATACACAGTGTGTGTAGAAAAAGTATTACACAGTGATAAAGGAGGGTGGGGGAGGGCATTTTGCTCCCACCCCCTTTCCCAAGACACAATAATGCTGAATCAAAGAAACAGGCACAGAAGAGTGTAAGATTCCTTCACAGTTATGCCTGTTCAGGTAGTGGCCACAGCATCTCCCCACTGTGCACACAGGAGATACCCCCAGGCATCATTAGCGCTGGTGAAAGGTGCCCGGGAAGCAGCCAGAAGGAAGGAAGGATCCCCTCCCTCCCCGGGCAGAGCACACCCAGGGCAGAGCCGGCTGCCTGCTGCCCACAGGGCTCCATGTGCTACAGGGATAAAAAATGCAGTCTCTGGGAGGGATGCAGACAGGCGGATAACGCCAGCTGTAGTGCTGGCATGGTGGGGACCCGGCTCGGGACTGTCCCAGACCGATCCGCACTGCTCACAGTTGTCGGAAATGGCAACTTTTGGTCATCATCGATGGGAGGCAGCAGCCTGAAAGCAGGAGGATGCACACTCCTGTAGGAGACCATATGGCCCAAAGCCATCTCTTCTAGAACAGAAATTCGGGCATTTTACTTTTTCTTTTATATTGTCTGTTTTCTAAAACCAGCTCAATTCCAAGAGCACTTCCTTCTTAACAACAGCTGAAACACTGAGCCACCAAGTCTGGCTTGAGGCTTTAGACACATAAAATGTGCACACTTAGAGGCAGAAAAGCACACAGACACACACAAGCTGAATGAGAAAAGACCTGCACACACACCTTGTGAGCAGCTCTCACATGGTTGGGCAGCACAGAGCCCAAGCGAGGAGCCAGCTTGGGACCAGACTACAGCATTGTTGCAGAGGACTGCAAGACTTTTGTTTTCCCTTTGAAAAGGGCAGAATTACAAGTTTTGGTGAGCAAGATGAAACTGGCTTGAATAGGTTTCCATGTTTAGCAAGTTATGGATCTTCCCAGTTTCTTCTTCTTCAGCACTTCCAAGAGTGATGCCTGCTCAACTTCCAGGGGTGGGAAAGGACACTGAGACCCAAGGCAGCCTCACAGAGTCTGCATCCGTGGCTGAAGCCACATGGCAGTGAGAGGCTAACAGATGTGACAACATCTGTACACGCCTACTTACAGGACTGGCAAAGTGTTTAGAGCAGTATCTGCCCCATCACTCCTGGAAGCTGCAAGAAATCCAAATCTTTCACTTTATAGCCATGAAAGAAAAAGCCAGCCTTCGTGGAAACCTGCAGCCATTTCCATCTGCTCTAGAACACTTGAAAGTCTCAGCTGCATCCGGTTTTCCAAGATCTCAGCATGGCTTTGGATTTAGGCTGTAACAAATCTGAGAGCAAAAATCCAAAGCCTTTGAAGTATCTGAGCAGCATACTCAAGTTACAGGAAATGTGCCAACAGGGAAGAGAGGAGTGGGGCATCACCACTCCTGGCTGGGCAGCACAGCACTCTACCAAATGGTTCGGCTTCCAGTGCAAGGATCATCTCCAAGGGGGACACCAACCACTTCATCACAAACAGGGTTGTCTTAAAAGACCGCTTGAATTCTAATAAAACCCCCACAATTCCCAACCAGGTACAAACATCCAGAATGGGAGAGAGGAAGAAAAATATGTGCAAGGAGACAGTGCAGGATACAAGAGGCGTTTGGAAGAACAGCCTGCATTTGGCTGGCAAACGCTACAAGTTGTATTTATGCTCAGCTCTTGGCAAGCTTGGCAGAAATAAGGGCTGCAGGAATTGGATCAGAGCTTCGTTCCATATGACTCCATTCTTACTCATTAGCTGGCTATAAACAGTTAAACAAACCAGTCTGCACTCACCGCTCAGTATTTTTTACAGAGTTTGAATTCCTACAGATGCCACAGATCCAACTGTGGATCTCAAAGCACTTGAAAGCAAGTTGAGTTTAGCCTCACAACACCCCAGTGAGGTAGGTATGACAGTGGTCCCCTGATTTTGCAAGGAGAAGGGAAGCAAGAGAGACCCTGAAAAATGTCACTAAAAATACCAGAACAGGGAATATTCAGGAATTATAATTCCCCTTTCAGTCTGTCCTCACCTCTAAGCAGGTTGCATCTTGAAAGAGACCATTTGAAGGAGTCCTCTCCTTCAGATTTCATCAGGCAAAGTATTCATGCTGCTGACACAGGGAAGAGAATTTAATGTTGGCCCCTGTTGACAGTGTCCTTTTTGGCAGCAGGCAGAAAAGGCATTGTTGAACCACAGCACAAAGATGAAGAAGCAGACTCAGATCGAGCACACGCCACTTCCTTCTGGTTCTCCATGTGTTAATAGATTTATCAAAATTAAGACATGAGTTTCCTGAGCAGATATGGTCAGACAACCCCTCCTCATGGGGCAGGGAAATGAAAAGGGGAAGGAAATCCTGGGAAAGTAAAAAAGTTTTGCAGATGTGCCTGTGACAAGGTGCTCTCACATGGCACACCCAAGCCCCTGGCAAGGTGGTTCTTGTTCTGGCTTCACAGAAATGAGCCAATTCAGCCACAGGCAGTAGCCTCCACACAGGTATTAAGTGCACCACAGTCTCCCAAGCTACTCCCAGTCTCTCCCACCCTGCTGGTTATGCACATCATAAAAGCCAGGTGCAGGCATCTTCAGAAGAGCCAAGTGTAAGATACTATATGTTCTCCTTCCTTTTTTTTCTTTTAAAGGAATAAACCAACCTATTTTTTCCAAAGTAAAACACTGCGAAGGCCACAGTCAATAAAGCAGTCCCTATACAGACTACCAGAAAGCCCAATCTGCAAAAAAACCCCACACTGAATTTAGAGAAGGGAAAACACTACCTACTTCCCATCCTTTAAGGGCAAAGGGCATAATCCTGTCAATGTGCCATGCCATCCAGTTTCTTTACAACCACGTCTGGCACATTACATAGACTAAAACAGATCCAGGAGACTACCACGTGCTCATAAGAAAGGTACAGGAAACTGCAGATGTCACTTGGATGGGGAATCATCACTTTGGACCCTCACTCACCAGGGCGGCTCCCCTGATCCCAAGAGGACTATCCACAGGTGCTGTCAGACATGCGTCTCCACTGCTGCTGAAGCTGGAAGAGGATGGACCCTGCTGCCCTGTCCCCAGCATCCCTGTTTAAGGTGGCTGCTCCTTCCTCCAGCTTGTGGTGGGCAGCAGCCTGCCCACTCCTGCTGTGGGAAGGGCTGGGAAAGGCCAAAAGGGACAGGAGGGGCTGTCACAGCCCTCCTCAGAAGACTGTGCAGGCTGGCAATGAAAGGCACTGACTTAGACACTGCTGGAATCAGGGCCTTCTTCGTTAAGACATCCATAGGGAGGGCAGGCCAGATCCTGCCTGATAAGGGATATTTGCATGCAAAAGACTGAGCAGAATGAATTGATCATTTACATTCACAGAGATCTCAAGGGACCTGGCTGAAGGCAGGTCACTGCCAGCCTTGCAGGTGGCTCCAGTCACTCCATGCTCTGTGCTGGCAATCGGACTTCAAACACCAATGTGAGCTCACCGTTAAAAACAAACCTTCCGAATTCAGGTGACACTAAATTCACACATGAAAACTGCACTGGTGGGCAAAGGCAGCATTACAAACAAAACTGCATCTCTCAGAAGCAGATCCCAGCGCTGAGCAGAAACTCCCGCAGTACAGCAAGGCCAAGAAAGGCAGGCAGATTTTCAACATTCAGGCATTGTTTGGTATTTCTTAGCTACAGCTGAAGGCTTATGGTGGGGAAGGACTCACTGCAGTGTTTCCAGAGCACAACAGTTCTCCAAAGCAAGTGAATGTGGCAGAGGTCAGCCCTTCCCTGGCTCCCCTCCTGAAGGAGGAAACTGTTTTTGCCAGTCTTTTCTCCAGACGAACTTGAAGCTGGCTAGAAAGGGAGGGGCACATTCCTGCCTGCACCCCTTTCCCCTCAAAGAGGCTGTCAGACATAGGGAGGGTCTGTGATTTATCTGAGCAGGAGCCAGCTACTTATTGACCCTGTCCCAGTGCAAATATACAGCCCTTGCAGGTGTGAAAGGAAGCGGCAGAGCCTGGAGAAACACATTCAGAAAGCCAGACAGAAGGGGACAGAAACAGGAAGCCTTGGGAGTGCCTGAGAAAGATGTGGACAAGCAGGACAGAGGGAAGCAGGTGAGAGATAACAGGGAGCTGTGACATGAAGAACAATTTCACTAACAAGCACTGATTAAAAAAAAATAAAAAATTAAGAGCTGCAAACGGGCTGATCCAGTTCAAGATAAGCAACTTCACAGAGAGTGAAACCATCCCTTTATGCCCATACAGGTCCAGCACTGACAGAAGAGGCACATGGAGAGGAGGATAAGAAGAATAAAGAATAAAAGTCCTCTCACCCCCCCACACTTTGATATCCCCCTCTTCCCCGAGCAAGCAGGGACTGTGGCATGCTGTGCCAGGAGGTTTCTCTAAGGGAGAGGTGAGCAATGAGCCCTCAGGAGCAGCCACAGGTGGCAAAAGCGGAGACACAAGGGCGCAGGCGTGTGTGGTGTAAGGCAGTGCTCCAACAACTCTGACACAGCAGCCGTGCAGAAAAAGAGAGCGTGAGATTTACAGGATGCCTGGAAAGAGGGGGAAAGAAAAAAAATCTGTTCCGTCTCCAAGGCTGAGCTAACTGAGCCAAGTCACCCTGTTGCCTCTTAAGATACTTCTTTCTAGATAAGATATCCAAACTCCCCCCTCCCCTTTCCAAATAAAGTGCAGATGGTCAAATATTACTGGTCCAACATCTGCCAGTTTCAGTCAGCATTGGGGAAATTAAACCCAAAAGCACGATATTGAAAAAAAAAATAAAATAAAAATCTCCCAACAACCCACCCTCAAAATCCCTTAGACTGAAGTCTCAGACTGTAAGCGGAGGACAAATTTATGAGATTTAGGGTCTATGAACTCTTCTGAGAGTTTGATGAAGGGGATTTTTTTCACATTAACAACAAGGCTGAAGTCCAAGCACTTGAGGACAAACACGATGCCATCTTGTAACCCGCTTGTGACTGCTTCCTCGCTGACCAGTGTCCACTGCTTGGAGAACCAGCGATCCCTGTCATACTGGAGGGTTGGGCCTGGGTTGAGGTAACGCTCCAGGAATGCCTGCCAAGAGCGGGACACACGTTAGCACCAGCGCCACAACTCGCCCTGCTCTCTTTCCCATCCCCAAATACAGCTCCGCGAGCATGGGCTTGCCATGCTGCAAATTGTTTCAGCTTTCACGCTTCAGAAGTCATCTTCTCCCCAGTCCCTCCCAGCTTTTCAGACCCCAGGAGTAGACACAAACATCAGGAGATCCTCTTTCAGTCCATCCCAGTAAGCTTGCAAAGTTATAGCCCTGGCTTCTGCCATCAGCACAGCCATCTGGCAGCCGTTCAGTTGAGCAGAGGTCATTTCTTCCCTACCAGCCCCATAACCCATCCCAAAACTGCAGACCGAGACAGTCAGATAGGACGGCTAGTTCTCTCCTTCAGGCCAAGCTAAGGTGATAAACAGATGTTTCCATGTTTTCAGCCTGAGGCTGCAAAACTGAATGCAGAAGGCAAAAAACGCCATTTAACATTGCTTGTGTTTTAAAGTCTTGTCTGCAATCTTGATGGCAACAAAAATCCCCTTGCATACCCGGGCAAGGTCCCAGGCAGCTCACAGTGAAAGGGTGCTAAGCCCCAGCTCTTGACAGCATTTCTGCTCTTACTGCATTAAGTCCTAGGTGAATGTCCAGGAGCAACCCTCCCCTAGGACTGTGCGGTGTTCTTAGAGGGGAAAGTAGAAGTGGGAGGGGAATTGCGTGACCTGTTTCCCTTATCATTCAGTCTCTCCCTGTGTCTGCAAGTCAACAGTTACAGTATGGGCATGAAGCAGCAAACTGATGTTTGACCAAGCAGCTCATGAATTAGAAACACTGTCAGAGAGACAGAGATTTAGGCAATAATTAGTAGTCCAAACTGCAGCAAGGCAGAGGGAGCAGAAAAACACAGAAGATCCTCTGCAGGTTGCCACCTGCATCATGCTACTACCATGAGCCAATGGGGAAAACTCCCCATGACTCAAAGCCACCATTTCAAACATTTATTTAGTATTCCCTCTGCTGAATTGGATATAAGAACAATTACCTCATAGGCACTTTCAGATAAAAAGAGATGGAAGATGGTGCAGAGGAAATATTATTTCCCTTTGAGACTTGATGCAACCTACACTGCAATGGCCAATTCCCAGGGAACAACTATGAAAGCCTTCACTCATGTCCCCTGACAACTTTCTGTTCTACTTGCACACACAGACGTGCCATCCCCTTCTCCCTCCCTCCCGCAGCAGCATTAGAGAAAGCATTACCTTTGGTGTCATGTTGTTGGTGATGCAGAAGGACAAGTGTTGCAAGATGCTCTCCATGCTGTGGTACTGCTGCTGGCGGGTGGTGCGAAGGTACTTCTGCAGAGCTCTTGCCATAGAGGGGAAGATTGCCTGGGCTGCTTCTCGGGGGTCCATCATCTCTCCTGGAGCTTTCTGCTGTTCCTCTGCCTGGAGGCGTTTGATGTGAGTGAAAGCCTCTTCTACTGCAACCACAAGCCTGCAGAAGGAAAACCAGGACAGTAAGAGTCAAAACAAGAATCCAGGATGGGCCTGTGGTAAGGCAGAGCCTGGGAGTCAGGATTTACAAGCCTCTCATTCCCATCTGCCATTGGGTCACTCCCTGCCACCAATTTACACAAAATCTTCTCTACTGAGAGTATGAGGGGTAGACAGCAGCTTCTCCTTCCTTGCCTAAGCCATCCAGCAATTGAGGGCCATAAACCAGGATTAAGATTGTAAAGCCCTGAGCATTGCATTTGGTTCTGCCAGCACAGCATAAACATCAGCTACATGACTCAAACAAGCCACAGCTGCCCTTGCATTCAGCACGTGTCCGAGTACAACGGTCCCAGCACACAGGACTGCAGCATGAAGCACAGGACAGGCCAGCACTCAGTGGGAGGCTGAATAGACTCCAGCACGGCCCAGGACACAGCCTGCTCCGAGACACTCCAGGCTCACAAGCTGCAGTCTGCTCCCATTTTCACCAGCTGGAAGCAGAGCTCATGCTGCCCCATGACTGCCCTGCACCCCTCCACTGAACAGCAAGGGTGAAAACACCCCTCCATCTTCACTCCTAACACTGCAGCTAGAGACATGCTCTGCAAACCACTCCTGTGTTGGCACAGGTGAGCAAACACCAAGACCACACCATAAAAGGGGAACAGATGCCTTACAACACTCGTTACTTAGTACTGGGCTAACTTGCAAGTGAGGGGCTACACTGCAGTTACTGAGGAAGAAAACAATAAGGGAAGAGTCACCCAACAGAACTATTCTGCCCCTTCAGACAGGACATGTCTCACACTTAATTTCCACTAAAGTCACCAAAGACTGTCCACAATGACCTCAATATCCAATGCATCTTAAAGCCAGGGGCAGCTGCCTCACCACAAGCAGAGGCATAGCATACTGCATTCAGACTATACATGAGGTACACCATGAAAAGCCCTGACCCTTGCCCATTTTGTTTAATTTGACATAGGGGAGGTGGATGTGGAAGTCAGTTTCTAAACTCCTGGCCTGAAACATCTGGCCTTGTCTAGCCACTGATGGTTTCCCTCTGACTAAGCAGCTGTTCTAACCAAACTCAGCAAGCACAGGAGATGTGCTCAAGTTAGGATACTACACTTCACAGAAGGGAAAGTTTAAGTTCCTATTGCTCCGAGGCTGGAAGAGAGCCTGAAAGACAGAGGCTGTAGAGCATAGGTCAGACTGAAGCAGGCAAGGAGGGGATGTTGTGCCAGCACTTTCCCAGTGAAACAAACTGCCAAAAGAAAACTCGAAACAAGCCAGCTCCTTCCAGTTATGACACATTCCTTCCAAACACAGCTCAGTTCAGGGGTGCCTGCCCATGAGCAACTTGCCTCAAACTGTTAGGTATGCTAACTACAGACTGCAATTAGGCTCCTGAGCAAACAGAGGCACTGTCTTGGGTCACCTCAACAAAGCATCAACTCTGCAGCCTGAGCGTGACTGGCAGAAGTCATATCTGTGTTCCAAAGTAAAATGTAACCGCCTGTGCTCAAGTCTTTCCTCCTCAATTCATTGGAAGGCAAACTGCCCCTTTCATTAGTCTGCAAACAAATACTCTCCTCACTCATGAACGAGCAACACCAAGCACTCCACTGATCCTGTCCCTGGATTACTTCAGCTGACAAGCCTGGGCATGGGCGAAAATAATGGGATTTCCTACAGTAAGTAACTACAGACTTGTCAAGCACTGGACTGTTCCCTAATCCACACCATTGCATTAGCTTATCTGCCTCATGTACATGAGCTCAGCTGCATGCATGCGCTTCGGATAATTCCAGTTGCAAGCTGTCACCGTCCCTTATGCATCTGGGTCTCATAAGCTTCTTCCCTGTGACAGATTTACAGCCAGCCCTTCCTGGTGGGCCGGGGGCACCGGTCAGGCTGGGCAAGCCGCACATGGCTGAGCCCCACAGAACTGAGCAGCAGCACCCAGGACAGGACAGCTTTACCTCGCCCGGCGTTTCTTCACGCGGCGCTCATGGTCGGCCTCCTCATAGTAGAGCTCATTGTGGCTGGAGTCCCTGCGCCGGGCGGCAGCCGCAATCATGGCCCGGGACTGCCCCGCTGCGTTGTTCCCTGGGCCTGCGGGGACGAGGACGGGCAGAAAGGAGACAAAGGCGGTGTTACTGCCATAGGACCCGGGCTGGGACAGACCGGCACCCCATGGCATCTGTCACACGTGCTCTGGGGCTCCAGACTTCCCAGCCAAAGCTACAAACCTTTCCCCGGTTCTCAGGAACACCGGTAGAAACCCTGCAAGGCAGTACAAGCTTAGAGAGGGTGTTCTGGCACATGGACAAGGGAAGTTAGTTGGGATAGAGGGTCTCACACACCATACACAAAGGCAGAGTGAGGTGAACATGCCAAGGATGCAACTTACCCCCCAGTATATATGTTTTCAGTTTGAAGGCAAGGGCAGCTGGAACATACCACATTTCAGCATCAAGACAGTGTGAAAGCACAAAAAGTGAGAAGTTGGAAAGAGGAGAGAGACAAACACAAGAACGTAATGAGACATGGAGATGAATAAATGAAAGCCAAACTCCAGACAGTTATTTGCAGGAAGGAAACACAGGATGAAGGGGCAGCAGGGTCACCTCTAGACAAAGCATAGGGTGTCCCAGAAGGGCAGATGCTGTCAGAACAGCAGTCCCACAACAGGGCAGGTTGGGGTCTTATATGTGTAGTAGCTCCTCATGGCACTCTGAGCAGCACCTGCCATCAGAGCTTCCACTGCTGTTAACAGATCCTACACAGCCACAGGAACAGGGAAGCTGCAATCTGTGCTGTAACACCCAGCCAGTCGACAGAGCTGTCTACTCCGAGACCTTTACTAGTGACCTTAAAATACAGAACTAGGTTCTGCAAACCTCCCATGAAGCCCTCAGCTCTGGCTTTACAGGTAGGGAGAGGAAAACAGGTTACCCCAGAAGAGTTTATGAACCCTTCTATCCAGATAGAGGGCAGAAGTGGGTCTACCCAGAGAGAAGTGGTAGTCTAGGATTGCCTCCAAGCCACCAAGAGCTGCTTTTGTGCCAAACTACTCTGAAAGCCCACACTCTCAGTTGGCAGTGGTTAAGGCATATCAATTGCACAGACACACTCAAAATTGTTCTGCTCAAGCAAGGGCAACTCTTTAATTTCTTTTCCTAAAAAGCCCAAACCAGATTCCAAGACAGAAGCCTGAAACTCAGCAGTGGGAAGAACAAGCACTCACACAAACAGCTTCTTAAGAGTCTAAACATCTCAGACTTTGTTTGACAGCCCTGAAACGGAGAATATGACTCAAGGGAGACACTAGCTCCCAAATTTGGGTTACATCTGTAATTTGCCTCATTGACTATGTCTGGCAATGAAAATCCTGGTTTTGAAGGTGAACCTCCCCACTCTGCAAAAGAGAGATTACTGCAATATGTTTTTCTTTCCTGGCTGCTGCAGTATCAAATACAAAAGCTGTCAACAAATTAGGTTGCCTTAATAGCATTACTGTCCTTTTACAAGAAGGGTATAAAGACTGTCAGGCTGCCAGGGTAAGCTGCAGCCAGAACCACACTCTGCTTTGTCAAATGGACAGAATCTTCTTAAGGACATGCCTCTAAGCCTGAGATTTCCATGCCCACAAAGACAGCGGCATTGCACAAGGAACAGCCTAGGCAACCAGTACTGCCCCAGAAGGGAAAGTAGGAGTTTCCAGGCCCTGGCAGGCTCACAAGACTGACATTTTGAAAGGCCTGCCAGCCACATCTGCAGCTTGCTTCTGGTTCCTTCTCTTCTAACAAAGTCTCACGAGCTAGCAGCTTCTAAGCCACTCACACTACCAGACTGACAATCTTTCCTGTGAGTTTGGGAGTCCCACTATCCCAGCAGGTGCTGCAGGAAAAGAGAGCATGCCAGCTCCTGAAGAGGTATGGCAGTGTAGGAGAAGACAAGCCAGCTAGAAACCAGAATGGCACATCCTGCAGCCTGCCTGGCAGGCTGTGGGGTTTAAATGGTGTGCAGACACCTGTCAGATCAGGAAGCCTTCAGCTTCCATACCCCAGGCCTCACTAAGAGCAGCTGGAACGAATAATTTCACCTCTAGAAAAATGCAGAGCATTTCTGTTTCCATGTCTGTTTGCTTCCCCTCTACAACACAACTCAACCAAGAGCATCACTCCAGGCAGCAAAGGGCACACGATGGGGAACCTGTCCTTCCCCTTCCCTCACTTCCCCCTCCTCTGTCAGGATGGGAATATCTCACTGTAAGGACCCAAACCTCTGATTAATTTTATGGACTCAGGAGTGCTGTATAAGGTTGGAGAAACCTTGAGGATAAGGTCTTTGAAACTGACCAAAAATGAAAAAAATACAAACAAACAAACAAACAAACAAACAAACAAACAAACAAACAAACAAACAAACAAACAAACAAACAAACAAACAAACAAACAAACAAACAAACAAACAAACAAACAAACAAACAAACAAACAAACAAACAAACAAACAAACAAACAAACAAACCAAAAAGGAAAATTAAAACAAAACACCCCACACCCATAATGCACTGAAACTTTGTTGAAAACAAAACAATCATGTCTCATGTTTTTCCATATGACAGATACTCTTCACATTTCAGTCTCCACACCATGCACACAGAGCCACCCTGTCCAGCTAAGTCCCTTTAGTCCCTTCTTTCCAGCTCTCAGAGCCTTTCAATATTAACAGACTCGAGGGCAGGACATGCCTTTACCACATTTTATTACAGAACCTCAGCCATCCTTTGCCAAAAAAGCTTTGCCACACAACTTCAGCTCTTCCGAAGGAATGTGCACTTTTATAAATGGTTCTGGGCATACCCTGCTTATCAAGCCTGGCTTTCACTGATAGGGTTTAAGAGTGTCAAATTATTAAGTCCAGTTTTCACTGCTTTGAGAATCCACATATCCATCCATCCATCCATGCTCCCAAAGGTTTTTTTAAAGCCCCAAAGTGTGAAAATGGTTTGTAGAATGGCAAAGCTCAACGGGGATCATTATCTATGTCTGAATTTCCATGGCCATGGGTGACCTAGGCATAGCTCATTTAGTGCTGAGGCTGCAGGCTGATGAGCATCACTTTCATCAGCAACTGCTGCTTATACCATGACTCTTTCACTTTCCTGAAGGCTGTATGTGAAAGCAGCACAATAAACAACTGGGGAACTAATTTAGCTTAAAAGTTGTGCTTATTGTACTATCCCAACTAAGGAGATAACCCAAGGGTGACAAAAAGCAGAGGCTGCTTAAAACAAGCAGTGGTGCTGAAAAGTGCTTGTCAAGCCACAGTGACAAAAAGTGGCCATTTCACCTGGCAAAGACAGAAGCCTTATTGTGGACTAAACATATCTGTGAAGTCATCTGGAACTGGCAAACTCAGGACTGTTAGGAAGATTTCCAGCAAGAGACAAGGATTTGGCAAAGCAAAAAGGTGAAAATGTGTGCATAACAAAGCATAAAGCCAACTCAGCCCTTCCCCATCCCACCCAGTCTCAGAGACTACATTTCACCTCACCTACCATCAACATTGTAGACTTTCAGGCCAGCCATGTGCTTGGCTGCTCGGGATTTGGAGGCTGTTAACAAGGCTGGGTTGTAGACTGTGAAATCTCTGTAGTAATTTTCCAGAACCACCAGTGCAGCTCGTTGGATGCTGGGGAAAGAAGAAAAAACAAAACAAGACAAACCCCCTCAGATTGAAAAAAGGTCTCTTGTTTCCATAAAATATTAATTAAAGAAAAAAAAAGAAAGAATAGCGATATTATTTGGAACAGGGTTGTCACGCCTACAGAACTGTGCAATACGCAGAATATTAATTACTCTCTCTAGGACCTGAAATTTCATTTGAGATGCAAAATAAGTGTCTCTGCCCTCAGCTCAATAGGAGGATGACAGGAAATCCCTAAACAAGGGCAGCACAAAGCAAAGCACTAGGCCGCCTGCAGCACGGGAAACTACAGAACAAGAGCTTAGCCCACCTTGGCAGTACAATCCCTGTGCTGCAGAGACCTCGTTCAGGCTGAAGACCAGAAGACCACATGGGTTTTGCTGTAGCTGGCCAGCCTGGATGGAGGGACCAGCTCAGGATGCATGCTTTTCCCTCTGAGTCACTTCCAGCCGCACCTCGCAGCTCCTCAGACCTCCTCCATCCCAGCACTGACAAGAGTGTGATCTCTTCAGCTTTCACAGCAAGATAAGATCGCTGCCTGAGGAGTACTGCTGCCAGAGACGGGATTACCTCAGTACTGCTTGTTAAATCCCTGGCTAGGGACAGAATGAGGAGCAGTGACACTCCCTCCATCCCTTTGAAGGGATGCCTCTACATAAAATGATGACACACAGGAGCAAAACAAGCACACGCGCCAGCAGCAGGAAAGGCTCAACCCAGAGGTATCTTCCTTTGTGATCATTTTGACAACGGAGAGAGAGAGATGTCTGTGGGCACTGTTACCAACAAACAGGGCAGCATTTCAAAACAAGCCCGAGCTGTGGAGTTTAAAATTGAAGAAACAGGACACAGCTCTCTCCATGCTGCTCTGGCTCTGTGCCTCAGCGTGGCATCTGACTGCAAGCAGCACTCTCAGCAAACCACCAAGATCACCCGTTCAGCCAACTGGAGTTTGCCAAGGACCTGCACTTAAAATAATTTTTGTGGGTTCAAAATGAAAGTGTAAGAGCCAACACCTTTGTTGCCAGTTAATTGGAAAGGTGACATTTACCAACAAGGCCTCTCCTAAGGAAAGCAACAAAGTATTCTCACATATGTTACAACATAGGAAGAAAACGTTACAAGGATGGTAAAGTGGGAAAATAAGACATTAAAAAATGAAGCGCTAAATTCAGTTCTCAGCGCTACCACAGATTCAGCGTGTGTTCCCGGGGGAGCAATTTAAATTTTCCTGTGCTTTGTGCTAATATTAAACTTCTGCATCACACCCAAGTAATTTAAACACACACACACCCCACCATCCTCATTCTACAGCTGCCACGCTCCCACTGATCAGTGAATTAAGTACAGATGCTGGCCCATTCAAGAGATTCTGAGAAAGAAGAACAAACCCAGACTTGTTCACTGCGTAACTTCATCAGTCAGTATTATGGTACATTGCCATTTATTTTATTAGCTGTGTACCTTTAAGATGATGAATTTAGCTTTTGAAGCAAATTCCATCTTTAGGATTGTTTGGTGGGATTCTTTTGCATCCAGCAAGAGCGTCTTAAAAAAAGTTTTGCCTTTCAGGTACCACTCCTTCATATGTCCTCACCTTAGGTTTGGTAAAAGCAACTCCACTTAAGCACTCAGATATTGATACGTGATAAAAAGCCACTAGTTAGCCAAGGAAACAATTTTCCTTTGATAAATTAGTACAGACTGACCCACTGCCAGATATACATAGAGGCTGACACAGGACAGGTGAAAGCCAGTTTATTTCTCCCTGCCACACTTCTGACTTCTACTGTGAATTTGCTGCAGCCTATAAACAAAATTTCATAAAAGTAATCATGTGGCAGCAGCACATATTCCATCTTCTGACTGCATTCAAACGTAATCAAGTTTTTCCACATCCACTTCCCAGGAAGAGAAAACTCCATCACAGAGTTTTCATCTCAAAACACATCTTAAAAATGTTTGGAAAACTAGGCCCAGCTAAAAACAGGAAGATAAAAATGAACAGCTATTCTCTGCTAATACACTGTACTTGTTTCAAATAGCACTGGAACTTCCATCCCAGCAGAGGGAAATGTTTGGGAACTCCACTGACTGATTAGCTCTATTAGGACAAAACACAATACATCACAGCAGAGAATAATTTATTTGTATACACACACATTTTCCCTGGACCCTACTGACGGCACTATCATCAGGATGCCAGCTTTCCCCACCTAACACCCCTTCCATCCCCTCATTAAATAACGTTCCCCACCAATTCACTGGCACATGCACCCAAAATCCAAACACAATGAAGCTTTTACATTGCAGCAAGTGACTATCATTGCCTTGAAAATTAAATCCCAGGTATTTGTTGCTGATGCAAATGCAATACAGGCTCAATCCCACACATGAGATACCCCAATCACACAGAAGGTCTGCTCTCTGGGAAGAGAAATGTAATTAAAAATCAGTTTCCTCAATTTCTACCAGCCCAATTCTGTCTTCCATATAGTCCATCCTAAGCATGGCAGGTTAGGAAGACAGCTACAACTCTTCAAATTCTCTGTTCCAGGGGGAAAAAAAAATTAGCTGCAGACGAGTAAATTAGAAGGGTCACAGTAATTTGCAAGAGCAAGGAAAAAGCTGAATCAGAGCCTCCTGGGCTGTGTTGCTCAACCTTTTCACCCACATCAAGGGGAAGCCTCACCCTGCCCAGCACAGGACAGCCAGCCCTGCCCCACACGGGAGCTGCAAAGCAACAAGAACCCCCACCTGACCAGGCACAGCACCCCAAGCACAGCACAGGGGCACCCAACGTTCTTGTGCAACACTGCACGCCAGGACGAGGGCAACTGCAGGCATGGGAGCATCCAGAGCAGCCCAGAGGAGTCAGCGGGAGCAAAGCAAAACACCAAGAAGTTTGCTGGCTCCCAACAGAAATCCAGGCTTTGAGCTTCCCACTGCAGGGCAGACCCTCTGCTGCCTTTCGAGCAAGGTGAAGTGGCTGCAGGAAGCTGCCTCTCCACCCACAAGCCAGCTCCAACGGGAATGGAAACTGGCAGCCTTCCTGGAGGCTGCGTTTGGAGAGGCAGTTTCCTTGCAGCACTGTCTCGGGAAGAGTTCAGCACCATGTCGGTCACTGCATTCATTCACCCCGCATTTCAGCAAGCTGAGCTGAGGCTTTCCTTTTGTTCAGCACTTTGAAAGAATGGGGAGGGGCAGGAAGAAAATGAACAGAAAGTTTCGATACTTAATCGCCTCTATGAAAGAGGTCAGAGTGAGAATCCTTCTCATGTCCCATCAAGACGATCTGGCAGCCCAATACATCTCAGGCATTGTAGCAAACTACCAGAAGCAGAAAAAGATTATCACAGAAACATAGAAATCATCATAGAAAGGCTTGGGTTGGAAGGGACCTTAAAGATCATCTAGTTCTAATCCCACCCCCCTCCACCCCCGCCATGGGGGAGTACAACAATCAGGACACAAAAGCATTTCCACGCAGCAGTTCGGATTCAAAACTTATGGCATGAGAGGAAAACCTCTCGCACAATCCAGCTGCCTACTGGAAACAGTTTTCCTTGCAGACAGTGTCAGTAAGGCTCTATGCTTTTTTGCTTTGCATTTTGTGTAGTTGGAGGGTTGCTTTTTTCTAATTATTATTTTTACTTCTCTGAAGAAGGCCATGTCACAGCATGTTGCCAAGAGGGAAAGCAAACAAGCAGACCCAGCAGAAGCACAGGGTATCTAAGTGGCATTTGGCAGCAGAGAAATGCAGAGTCCTTTACTAACAGTAATGAATTAACTTTTACAGGGCATCCAAGGAAGTGGAGGAGGGGACTATGTGACACAAAGGTAGCAACTACTTTTTTCTCTCAAAAGGGTAAGTCAGGAGCAGTTTTGCCGCAGCACTTGCTGCTACAAAAGATTTCAGTATTTGCAGTCTTGCCATACACTGTGCCTCAGAGGCCATTTTGACTTGGTATTTGCCTTCAATGACGCAACTACACCAATACTGAAATTGGCTGTATTTTAGTGGATTTCCAGGAAAACAAGCCAGTACAATACTGAAGCAAAGCACAAGGAAAGAAGCCTGTTTATATCATCAAAATACTGGGCTTGGACACTGGTGGTTTCTAGGAAAAGGGTTTCGACTTTTATGAAGTGGTGGGAAAGGGTTGGTGAAAATAAAAAATAAGGAGTAAAAAAAAAAAGATTTAAAATCGAAGCCACACTTCCGTGCACCTGTCATTCACATGGTTTTAGCAGTTTTGTGCTTTCCTGCTAAGCTAGCAATGTAGCCTATCGTGGTACTATACCAAACATCAGCTAAACACTGAGAATCATCGAGGGCAGAGGAGGCCCTGTACTTTTGCAACAGATCTATGTAGACATCCAGAAAGAGCTGAGCTGTTTGCTACCAGAGCATTCAAGCTATGGGTGCAGATCTTGCAGCATCAGGGTTTAGAGTGAGCCACACACAACTAAAATACACAGGAAGAGCCAGAGGTTTGATGACTACTGCGTTAATTGAAGGCTGAGAAGCCTGGGGTTATTTAATCAAATGGTTCCCAGCACAGACTCCTCTCCTCCAAACAACAGTTTTTTTAACATTCTTTAAAACAGACACAGTATCAAAACAAGCCAAGGTCTCTGGGCACATAAAGCACTTGCCACAGCCAATTGGGAGGTTTGGCACCTCAAAGAAAAGCTAAGAAAAGATGGCACAAAGCCACCTTCCAAGGAGAGCCAGCTTTGCCTTACCCAATGTCTCCAGCCTACAATTGCATCAAGCTTACCCACTGCAAGAGATGCTGAGGTCTCCTGGAGCCTTGAGCTGTTTGTCCACAGCACTTCTTACTCACTAGGAGTGCTGTCAGCTCATACCCAACAGGCTCAGAGGACTTCTCCACCTTCCCTTGACCTACAATCACATCTCCCTCCCACAAAAATCCCTTTTTTCCCCTTTCTCTTACTCTTTTGCCAGAGCACTGGCACAGACCTAGGACTCAAGTTCCTGATCCTTCACCATGTTGGACTGTTCTCCCAGAGCAAAGTCACCAGAACCAGAAATAAAACTGGAAATAGACAATTGGAGTCAAAATGCTTCCCACACCAACACCCCTGCAGAAGATCATTACAGAAGGGATTTCCACCATCCTCCACGCGGACTTGCCTCCCTGCTCTGCCTATCATAGCTACAGGTGAGGTCAGCACAGGCGGCCCAGATAGATGACCCTGGGCAGCACTGCCACACCACGGCAGGGGCTATGAGCTGGCAGGATGCAAGGGATTTGGTACTCACTGTGCTTCCCAAGCAACACCTAGGAGCAAGGCCCCTCAGAAGACCAAGGTTGTGCAGAAGCACTTTGCAGAGCTGGCAGAAGCACAAATGCCTTGGCTATTGTTTTGTCCTCTCCAGGAAACAGAGCCCCAGTCAGATCTCAACAGAGATGTCAAGACCAAGGAACTTCAGCAGCTGTGGCCAAACAAGCAGAGCAGAAAAATGCCTTTTGATCATCATAACTACAAGAGCATTTCAGTTTGGTACAGTCAAGAGAACAAGACTGCAGCACCTAGGAACAGGAAAACCACATCTTCTTGTCAGACAACCACAGCTGAGCTCTCCACTTGGCTAAGGCATGCAAACACAATCCTTGCCCTCTCTGCAACAGGCACTGGGCAACCGGGACACAGCAAGTTTGTTTTAGATACCCAACTTCTGGCATTTGGTGAGGCAGGGAAAAGAATTTGCAAGGTCAAGCCTTTATCAATGAAGGGAAGAAAACCTCATCGTAGTAGCAGGTTGTCACTGTCATGGTAGCACCGCTGCTGCCCCCAAGGAAGTGAACACCCATCCATTAGCAGTGCAATTTATACGGAACCCAAACACACACAAGGTTTGATCCACAGTTTTGCAGTGACCCATCTCCATCTTTTCTCTCCACTCACAGCCTTCTTGAAAAGGATTAAAATAAAAGAACAGGAATTTAAAGTGTGTCCCCATCTATATCCAACACTGGACATCTGAACAACACATGACTGTTGTAAATTTAAGGAGAGCACCAGCCCAGTTTCTAACTGCAGATCTCCCCTTTTCTGCCCTGTGTGGTCCAAGAGATGGTGCTCTCCAACAGACACTCTACAAGTCTCCTGTTTTGCAAGACAAAAACCAGAATCAACATACCAGCTAACCAATACAATAGTTCACTGCTGATGTAGAAGAGATTTCAACATAAAAATTGTCTGAATGAGAGAGAGAGGAGTAGGATTCATTCTCAGGTTGGGTTTTTTGTTTTGTTTTCCTCAAACCTCAAAAGCAGCCTAGTCAAAACCCTCCAGTACAGTTGAAAAAGAGAAACCCATGCAAGTCTACTACTAACGCTGCTGTTACATTTGAATTTTTTAATATTGAAGACAAGCTGTGTGTATTTTTAAAAAACAAGATTTTACAGGAGGGTATGACAAAACTTGGGGGCTGGGGAGAAATCAACTCTTTTACATCATACAGCCCAAACAAGCTACTTATTTAAGCCTTCCTGAAGAACCCTATAAAAATACTCCCAGGCCAGTACTAAAAAGATGCTGCTACAGAAATACAGAGCACTAAGTTTTAGCCTGCAGGTATAAAACCCCAGTAAACCCAATGGCATGCTCCCACTGCAGTTCTCCTTCTGAGAAACTTCCAAGCCCAACACCTCAGGAAGTTAACTGGTCTTTAGGGTACCAGCACACAGCCTGAATGTTTTCCCCAGTCACCTTTATTGGTAGAACCTCAAAATTTGATGAATGCTCTCCCAACAGCTGCACTGCCCTTCCTTCCACTTTCAACAGCTGAAGGTGGAAGCTAGCGTAACAGACTGGGAAAAAAGCCCCAAGACACTACTGGCACCATACAGTGAGGAGGAATAGGAGAGCACAATCCTCTCACTTAAAGAGTGGTCCAAAAGGCCCAATAATAGGGTTTACCAGGAAAGGACAATCACTGTGCTGAGGTCAGATACTGTGACAGCACCACACTTCCCTTCCTCAGTAACACAGTGAACATTCCATTTCACAGTATACAGTGTCAAGGGAGACAAAGATCATATGGACAAAGGATCAAGGACACTTGTTACCTCCAGTATCATATCCAACAGACAGAAAATGAAATAAGCTATAGAAGTCTAATATAAGTTTTAGAAACAATGAAGGTTCCAGAGCACCAGGAGAGCTTCCTATGGGAGGCACAGGACTCTCTATGAAAGAAAAGAAATATTTAATCCCTTGCTGAGCCTAAGCTTTTTTCCAGGTTCCCTGTATACAATTCTAGGAGGCCTTATTGCAGGAGGTCAGCCTAGGTAACAGGAAAGGCTGGCGTCCAGCCCCTCACAGAATAGCAAAAGGGAGTTTAACATGTGGCAAAGCCACGTGGCCCCAGTTGCCTCAGCTCATCCATTGGGATGGGTGAGTTTACAACAGGAGCAGCTTCAGGAGCCGCATCTGAAAGAGCAGTTTGTGAAAGCCTGAACATGTGGTGCAACAAACTTCTCCCTCAGAAGGCTGAGGAATCCAGCTGCCAGGAGAGCAGGCTCCAAAGCAAACTGCCCGCATCCTCTTATGCCAAGACCACCTCTCCAAGGGGAACAGTGTGTGTGGGGAGGTGTTGTCAAGCACTTACTCATCATGCAGATACCTAGCAGAACCACTAAATCCAAATGGTACAGATCACAGATTAGCCATGGCACAACAGCAGCTTTCAGGCACTCACAGCTTGGGCTGCATTTCAGCGATTCCTCAGACACCAATAACCACATGCAGATGCCCCAACAGCTCTCAAATGAGACACTCACTTCCCTTTGATCCCATACAACGCATTCCAACAGGTGAAGGCGCTACCTTCTCATCAAACAGAAAGAGAACACTTGTTACCAGCATCTCATTGCTCCAGGGTCTGCTGCAACACAGACAAGAAAGAGGAGAGGCAAAGGAGCTGCCTGTCCCCTGCCACATATCCACCGCGTCCCAGACACCCACAGAGAACCAAAACAACACCTGGCCAGACATCCACACCTCAAGCCCAACCCAGCACCCTCATCAGCCACTAGTAATTTAACTGGACGTGGAGATCAGCAGCTACTGGATCCAGGAGCTGGAGCTCCAAAAGGGGTTTTCCAAGTGCATTGCTAGTACACCAAGCATTTACCTCCATGACATGGTTTTGCCAAGTGGCAGGGTATCCTCAAGGGAGCTAATAAGAAAACTATCTTGCCTATTCATAAGAAAAACCCACAAACAAACCACCAGCTACCGTCTGCTCACACTACAGTAAAGCCAAAGCTGTGAAAAGCTTTCTTCATCTGTTGAGCAAATAGGCAGGTTGGGAATGAGAGCAGTGAGAGAAGAACACAAAGGGGACAACTTAAGTGAAAAGGTGATGGGAAGAAGCTGCTGTTGGGCTTTCCCCACAAACCCACACAGCATGATAGACACAGGCACACCAGAAAGACATGAATGTCAACAGAGCAGGGGGAAGCTGGCTTCCCCAGGCACTGTGGGTGTTGCATCCAGCTGCCAGCAGTCTGAGAGGATCCACTTGTCCACATCCAATTCAACACAGACTCGTGACCAATTCAAGAGAGTCTGGGACACTGCTGAAGTCGATCCTACAGTTAACATTTGCATAGCTGAGCAGATTATTGAGGCCAATGAGCCCTGTGGAAGGAGACCTGCATGGATCAAGATAGTAATTTACAGAGTCCAGTCTCACAGCTGGAGCTATGACTCTAAACGAAGTCCACAGCAGTGATCTGACACCCATTTGTGCACCATGTCCAGCTCTGAATATTTGAGGACATGACCTGAGGTGCTCAAGACCAATCTACCATGCTAGGGCCAAGGCGGGTCGCCTGTAGGTCAGCTGGACTAGGGAGGAGATGCAAGGACTGGAGGCTCTTCTTTCCCCAAGCTCAGCAGAGGAGCAGACTTTTGCTGACAGAGCCTTACACGACCAAGGAGGGCTCCTGCAGACTGCAGGAATCTATGGGGCCTGATGGGATTCATGCAATACTCCTCAAAGAGCTGGCTGATGTCATCACAAAGCCTCTCTTGATGATTTTTGAGCAGTCATTGTCCCAATTTTCAAGAAGGGCAAGAAGGAGGATCCTAGAAACAACAGGCCTGTCAGTGTCACTTCAGTGCCTGGCAAAGCGATGGAGAAGCTTATTCTGGGAGGTACTGAAAAACACCTGAAAGACAACACAGTCATCACTCACAGCCAGTACACGAGAGGAAAGTCCTGCTTATCAAACCTCATTTCCTTTTATGACAAGGTAACCCACCTAGTTGATGGAGGGAAGCCAGTTGGTGTAATCATTTTGGATTTCAGTAAAGCTTTTGATACTGTCTCTCACAGGATCCTGCTGGACAAGATGTCCAGCATTCAGCTGGATAAACACATCACGTGCTGGGTGAGCAACTGGGTCATGGGTCAGGCATAAAGGGTTACAGTGACTGGGGTGACATCAGACTGGGGACCTGTAATTTCTGGGATTCCACACAGCTCCATCCTCAGCCCCGTGCTCTTCAACATCTTCATAAACAACTTGGACACAGGACTGGAAGGGATACTAAGTTCGCAGATGATACAAAACTGGGAGGAGCTGCTGATGCCCTTGAAGGCAGGGAGGCCTCACAGAGAGACCTGGACAAATTACAGGGCTGGGCAATTACCAACCACATGAAGTTCAACAACAGAAAGTGACAGATTCTGCACCTGGGATGGGGCAACCCTTGGCAAGTTGAATATCGAAGGATATGCTGGAAAGCGGTGCCATAGAGAGGGACCTGGGGGCCCTGGTTGATGGCAAGTTGAATATCAGTCAGCAGCCATGAGAGAATTCTGTCCTGCTTCTTTCCCTCAGCCCTGTAACACTTTTCCTCTGCCACCATGAGCATTTCTAGCCACTGAATACCAGAAGGACAGTTAAGAAGACTGCAGAAATTAAGCTGAGAAAAATAATCCAGGAAGAAAAATACACACACAAAGTGCAAAGCTACAGCGGTAATAGAGATATAAATTTCCAGTTCCACAATTCCACCACTGCATCCCTGTGCAACTAGACATATTTCTTTGGGAGGGTTGAGGAAGGATCAGGCTGCTGACAGGATTTTTTTTTTTGCAGCAGCAGCGTTAGCTTAAGAAGTGATGTGGAAGTAAGATCAAACATTTATGTAATTGAGGGGTGTACTGACTATTTCTAAGGGAGGTGTAACCTCTTTCAAAAGTTTCTACACACTTGAGATTGTATTTAGGATTTAGGGAGTTTCAAACACGTCATGGAGACAGAACAATACCAAGGTGTGCTTTACCTTCTGAACACAGGAGTTAGGAGCAAGATCATGATCTTACCCTGCAAGCAAGGGTGAGCACAGGCACTTAGGGCAGACACAAGGGATGAAATACCAGACACCCCCAAGCCCTGAGCTACAGGGCACCCATCAGCCTCCAACTCAAGCTTGTCCCCTGCTCAAGCATCTAGGAACCCTGCAGAAGTCAGCAACACATGGGACCCTGGATTACCATTTCCAGTGCCTGGGAGCAGCATAATCCACGAAAGCAATGCATTTCCTCTTCCCAACACACATGCATGCTATGCCTCTGATTAGTCTGAACCTCAAACAAAACAAAAAAAAAGTATATGCAGGAACTGGCAGGTATGGCAAGAAGTTTACAAGAGTTTGCATTTTCACAAGATAATTTAAAGCCTGTTCATGCTTCAAACAAGGCCAGTCTTTAGCCAAGGAATTCTTCAAGCTACATTAATAGTTATGAAGTAACTAAGGGTGGGGCTTTTTGTTAGTAGTTTTTTTGAGGGTGGGAGAAGGGGTTAGTTGCTGATTAAGAGTGGTTTTTTAAGTCAAAGCTAAGAAATACAGCTTTAATTTCAAGAAAACAACAGAAACAAAGTGTTCAAAGCTTCAACTGGCAGCAAAACTCCAGTGCTGTAATAGGACCTTACATTTAGATGCTGCAGCCATGTAACATCAACATTCAGTTCTTGATTGCACAACCACTCGGTAGGCTGCTTTCTCAGGAAAGAGGACCATCTCTTATTCGACCCCCAGGCAGAGATGGGATTAATGTGCCAAGACTTTGAATGAGGTTGTCTTTTGAGTCAAGAGAGCAGCTTTAACTTTTTCTAGGATTTCTCGCAAAACACCTGGGAATGTTATTCTCCTGCACACCTATGCAGACAGGCCTGAAGAGGAACACCCATGTTAGCCACTAGCAGGCCTTTGTACATAGAAGGGTATCAGCTCTCAAACTACAGCCCAGTCCTTCCTGCACAGCATCCCTCCACTGCAGAGCATCCCTCACAAAGCTCCACCCTGGCAAGATTTACACAAGCAAGAACCACCTTCTTTTATAACCAGCACTCAGCAACCCTATGATCAACTCTGGGGCCACAGGGACACAACCTGCAGTTCCGAGCTGAGAGAGAAAACCCTGCCCCAGCAAGGATGCAGATGACCCTCTACCAAAACTTGAGGAGTGCAAGTCAGAGTCAGCAGCCTGAAGCTCCCAAACCACGGCCAAGGTCCTTACTGCTGTGCCAGGAATTTGTGTTCCTGTCAGCCAGGGAACAGCTCTCCCCACACTGTCAGCTGATGTCCCCACTTGACCTAAACTGCACAAAAGAAATTTAAGCGCTGAAGTTCATTTAAGTATGTACTGGAGGGGGTATCATGTTATAAGTGAAAATATTGCCCTCAGTTTTATAGCCATTCATAAATAAATAATTTAAAATTTTCTTTTACTACCACACAGCTCCCTATCAACTTTTCGTTATTTCTTCAGGGTAGAGTCAGGAATTAGCTTCCATATTTTTTGGACATTACTTGCTGTGCCATATGAGAACTGTAAATTCACAGTTCCTTGTCCTCTTGCAGCATTGTGAGCCTCTTCTTTTCCCCCAGAGGGCACAGAGCTCACTTCTTCGCAGAATATTTGTATTTCATCATTCACCACAAGAAACAGATGTCAAAGGTTGATGGGATGGATTTTTTTTTTTTGCAGCATTTGAAGATAAAAGTACCTTCATGGCCACAAAATTTGTTCAGCAGCTTAGGGAGGCCATCTGTCTCTGTGGGTGGTACACATAAGCACTTTGGAGGGCACAGACAGCAGGGGAACAGAAATTCCATGACAAACCCCTAAGTACAGGGTAGGCTGGAGTGCATACCATTCTTGTACTTCTGGGCAATGCTGGTTTTGAAAGACAAGCCACCAAGAAAGGAAATCCCTGCAGATGAACCCAATGGCATTTCCTCCATGCCATCTCTTTCAGAAAGATGAAGCCGAGCAGCTCCTTGCCAAGGAGCAAGCAATACTGTACTGGCCAGCTGGGTTAATAATTGACAACAGGCACTTCACCTACAAATAGGCTTGTAAACTTTTAAAGAATTAAGTATTCCAAAAATGCAAGACTGCTCCAGGGTATAACAATCAGCCTGCACCACTCACCCTTGCTGCCCGGCGCATCTGCAGGAGCACAAATAAAACTGGTATCTGGCCTGGGGTCTGGTACACTCAAGCTCATGCTCCTCCTGGTGAGGAGGAGAGGTGGTGTGTGCACATGGGGTGCTGGGGGTGATCAGAGATCAAGATCAAGGAAGGGAGGAGAAAAGGGTAGAAAGATGTGGGCACTTTATTTCCCCGAGCTCTCTCCTCTTTATCAAAGCTAGAAGCAGCTCCATATGTAAAACGTGGAAAGTGTATGCAGAAAGGTAAGAGGCTAGGAAAACATGCTCCTTTCAGAAAAGCACAGCCCTCGCGGGCTTTGGAGACAGACTTTACCACATCAGAAACTCCCAGACAAGTTGTACATGTGGTCAGATACCTATGGTCCATCCTAGACTTTCCCCTCACCTCTAATGAGGAGTACCTGGCATTTCTGGAGCTTGCTGTTCACTTCTGTCACAAACAAGCAGCCTGTTAATGAGTGCTGCTCTGACCATGTCACAAGTCCTATCTGAACTTTGCTGGCAAGGCGCCCCTTGCACCACCAAACAGACCCCTGTAAAACAGAACAAGGCACCATTCCCATAACTCATCTGGAACATCAAAGGAGACTGCTCCCTACTCAGCAGGGTGCAGCACTTTTTTTTTTAGAGGCTAATGGAAAATTCCCTTCTGCAATTCCACGGGTACCCTCCTGGCTAGAGCAATCATATCTCTGCAGCACCATCCTCCAGAGGCAAGGCAGCAGACACAGGGGGGGCAAGGTATGGCCTCTGACTAAAAATGGTTAAGAATGTGGTTGAAGGTCTCTTCCCATATAAGTCATTATTAGTTCGTCCACAAGTCAGAGCTTTCTTCCCCACTCCATGACCGCGCCATGGCATGAGGTGTTTGAAAGGTGCTAATGCTCAACTGCCCACTGTGAACACAGAGTTCAGCAAGCTCAGGAATGGGAGCATGGAAAAGGAGCCCAGATGAGCTGTAAGAGGTTGTAGAGATCATGACTTGCAAAAAGGCGGCTGTAAACGCCCAGTTTTGTGAAGTGCTGCCAGAGAGACATTGGGTTGGGGGTCACAAGTCTGACACCTCTCAGCGCTAAAGAGGCTGCTCTGGAGGAGACTCCTCAGTTCCCCCAGGAGCTTCACACTTGCAGATGTGATTAACACCCATTTAGCAGGATATCCCAGAACTTATTGGGAGGGGAGACTGATCAACTGTGGTGCTCATCATACTTGTGATGGGCAGGAGAAACTCAACAAATGGGCATCAGGATGCCTTCTACAGATTTCAGGACAGGGAAAATGTATTCAAGAACAAGGTTAATTTCCCACAGGCTGGAGGCTCCAGCAACAGAGCTGGTCTGAAAAGTCTGTGGAACATGCTGTTCTAGCAAGTTCCTGCAATCAAAGCAGCAGGACAGTTAATAATATGTTTTGCCACAGAACAAGGTAAAAACTCATCAGCTCAATCTCTTTCATCAGTGCGCATCACTGCAAAAGATGGTGAAGCTGAAGAAACCCCAAGGAGAAAGGAGGGTCAGTTGTAATTCCTCAAGTCCCTCGGAAAACAGGCCAACCAAACTGCACACAGGGGAGAAGGAGAAGCCTCGAGTGTCTCCAGCAGGATTTTTTAGCTGGGCAGGTAACCACTGTACTATGTTGCACCAATGCTTGTTCTGCAGTCACACTCCTGACTAACCTACTGGAAACAAAAATCCCAAAGCGTATGTGTGGGATCAGTCACTCCATGAATGAGGAATGCAATTAGACACATATTATGAAGTTCCTTCACCAGAAACCAGCAAGATTTTAGCAGCTCAGGGAAGAGGTCCAGCTGCCTAAACCCATGGTTACAACCATACTAGAAACAGAAACCAAGGTGTCTATATTCCATGGAAGCTTTCCTTTTAGGAGTAGAAAGATTTTAGAACAGCGTAAGTGTCAACACAACTCCAGACAAGAGCACTCTGTACAGTTCAAATGCTGAACTCATCCTCTTCGTTGGAAAAAAATTCAACCTTGATATGGGGAGGCAAATTTGAGCAACAAGATCAGATGTCAAGGCTTACAAATGCAGGCTGGAATACGGAGAAGCCTATTCCCACTCAGCCCTCCACACACTCCCTCAGTAGTGAACCAAGTACCAGAGGCACCAAGAGATGCCTCACAAGAGAGGACTCATCAGATTAATCAGTAAATACTGACAACCTAGAGCAACAGTTTGCTTATAAGCAACAGGTCCAATACCCAAAGCAGCTGGGAGACAGGCTGAATGTGTTCCCCTTCCACAGAACATGTCTGCATCTACTTTCTTTTGTGAGTGTGTGCAAGCCACCAGGTTTCTCAATAAGGTATTGAGAATTCCTGCAGGGAAGGTACAGATTTTTTTCAGAGACAGGTACTTGCTTTGATGAACAGCTGTTCTCTTCCTGAATTTTTCAACCACAGTTCAGCAAACATCCATGCAAATGGAGATGGGTAACAGGGGGACAGGGAATGTTCAAGAACATTTTTAGCATACAGAACTGTTATTTTGGAGTAGTAAGCTTCTCTTGATTAGATTGACAGGAGAACACTGCCCAGCTCACAGCCATGTGCAAAACTTGAACCCTGATTCCAAATGTGTTCACAGGCTTCCGCACCAGCTGGTTCATAAAGGCAAGCCCACGTCAGAAAGGGCAGTGTCCTGGTTTTCTCTGGGATTGCATTTTCTTCCTAGTACACTGATGTTTGGGTTGTTGCTAAGTACTGCTTACCCCAACTCAAGCACTTTTCAGTTTCCCATGCTCTGCCATTCAGTGAGGAGTTGCACAACAAGCTGGGAGGGAGCACAGCCAGGACAGCTGACCCAAAGTGGCCAAAGGGATATTCCATACCATAGAACATCATGCTCAGTGTATCAACTGAGGACAGCTGGTCAGGAGCTACCAATGGGGAACAGGCTGGGCATCAGTCAGTGGGTGGAGAGCAACTACTGAGCATCACTTGTCTTCCTTGGGTTTTATCTCCCTCTCTCTCACCTCTTCATTACAATTACTATTATTGCTGTTGTTATAATTAGTACTGTATTTTACCTTACTTAAAATATTAAACGGTTCTTATCTCAACCCACAGATTTTACATTTTTTCTCATTCTTGTCCCCATCCTACGGACGAAGGTGGGGAGAGTGAGTGAGGGGCTGCGCGGTACTTACTTGCCAGCTGGGGTTAAACCTCGATAGGCAGAAAAGAAGACTGAAACTCCTATTACTTTAAATAGCCCAACACAAGATGAACTATGACAGCCCTGCTTCTCATACACCTGTGCTGCAAGAAGGAGCAAAAGGAAGGAGAAGGACCCACTCTCAAACATTTCTAACCTAAGAAAACCAAGACTATACTGCAGCCCAGCATTCAGTCCATGTGAAAGATCAGTAATTATCACATGTATTACAAGTCATTCATTTTCTTGAGCTGTCTAGACTAGCAAAGCTCCAGGGTGGGGAAAGAGTATTCACCAAAGACAATATGTTTAGCACCCTAAATACAAAAAAGGAGGGGTTTCTCCAACAAGATCCTTCCTATACAGTTTCTGAGCCATAAAGACAGTACTGAACTGTGGATAACAGGTGTCATCAGCATCCCTATCTATAGGGACAAACCAAAGCCTCAGCTGCGAATCCAAGCCTCCACTCCCAAAAATATCCTCCTTTCAACTTTCAATCTACTCTTGTGCTCCCCCACCTTTGTTTCCCTTTGTCTTGTTTTCAAAAGTCTCACCGGCATTCCCACTCAGCCTCTCACATTTTCCCAGGCTTGACCTTTCCTGCCTCTCTGCTGCTTCCTGCTCTTCATCCACACATACAACCAGAAAGCATCTGCCCTGCGTGGCAACCCTCCTGACCAGGAGCAGCAGAACAGTCAGTGAGCTGAGACTTGGCACCACACTCATTGAGACTCCTATTTAATTTTTACCTCCCCCCTCTGAGCTCCTGAATCAATGCCAAAGGGAACGTTCGTTTTGGCAATTAAGTCTCCCAGAAGAAAAGTTATAGCCAAAGTGCTGGGGGTGGGACCAAGCCAGCCTATTAATAGGCTGATTATAATATGAATTTGGGGAACTACTCCCAAATATGCTTACCCTCCTGGACCTAGGGCTCTCAGGGGTGGAGTGGAATACCTAACTCAGCACTTTCCACTTCTTTACTGCATTTGGAGCCAAGGAGGGTGGAAAATCCTGTCTGTACCCTGCCTCGCAAAAACATGGTTTGCCAGAAGGGCGGCTGTGCTATTGTTTTCTTCCCTTCTCTCCCAGAAAACATGTCCTCATACTTACATAGCAGTTCCCTCTGCCTCACCAGAAAAAACCTAGAATTGGAAAGCTTCCATCTTGGATTAAAAAGGGTGATATCAACAATTTTGTTGTGAAGAAAAAAAACAACAGAGCTACTCCAAGAAGTAACACTGAACAATATCAGATATCTCAAGTGCCTTCTCACCACCAGTTTCTCCAGAGCACACTAGACTGCTGAGGAAGACAGACTACATGGATTGTTAGTGATCAAAACTTTTAAGATATGTGAGAGCATAAAGAGACAAAAGGTTTAGCTTTCAGGAGACAGTCAGATTGCTACACCTGTTAAAGCATGCTGTTTCCTTCCAGGTGGCAGCTCAGAACCTCTCCAAGACCCCTTTAAAAGTGCTGGGATAAGGCAAACATGCGCAGTGGCAAACAGAGCCCAAAGACAGCAGCAAGGGGTACATGCCTACCCCGTCATACTTAGAACCACCTGTCCAGCACACTCACAAGGCTGCTTCTCCAGTCTTCCTGAAATTCAGACTGTCCTTGCATGTCTTCACATTTTCCCATCAATAGACCTCCCATTCCAGCCCCATGCCTCAGCCAGAGAGTCAACCAGAGGTAGAAGACAGCACTTTGTGACCCTGACCTACATTTCACCACCAAGCATGACAAGACCATCATGAAAACTCTGCAAAATTATGCTGTGAAGATGATTAAAAGTTCTCTTTTTTTCATGTTTCACAAACATCTCACAATCCTAAGCCCTTAGAAGCTGAAGAAGGTATTAACTACATTCACCTTTTGCACAGTTTTTCGCATTGGAGCCACACTCTTTAACAAGATCAGAAGCTCTTACCATTTACACACAAGTAACACATAGAGAGGATATATTCTTCCTTAGCTGGGAGACACCTGGTCCCTGATCAAACCTGCAGTTTTACCTTTGCAGCAGTAAATACAGAAAGACACACACGTTTCAAAACACGTATCAATACACATTACATCATCTGCCAAACTAAGGAAAAAGCAACACTAGTTTAGCATTATCAGACACACTTGACGAGACTCTTCTGTACCACAAGGCACTGAAGCATCTATGTGTTGCATGGCTTGGATTCAATGTACCAAACAAAACTGAAATCAGCTTGCCAACAAACGAGAAGTTACAAGTTTTCACACATCTCAGATTTCACCCTAGGTTTTACAACTCTTTGCTGCCTTAGCATCACTCAAGGCATTTCAAAACCCTGCTGCAAAGAAAGAATTGGAGAAAACACTGTTTCCAACACACGCGCTATTAAATATTCAGGCCTTGATTCTCAAGCAAATTCTTTGCCTTCACTGGCAATTTAGACATGCAGACTTTGGCAGGTGTAGGATCTCAAATCCTCTGAACACAAACTCACTATCACCAAGCAAACTCTCTCAAACAAAATCTGCATGCTGCGTGTGTATATATGGATAAATACATGTACCAAACAAAATCTGCAGAATTCACTTATGATTGAACTGCCTCATCGCACCTCAAGGCACAATTTTGTGGCACAGGGAAACTTTGGTAGTCTTCTTTCCATCCCTCTCCTCTTATAGGCTATGCTGGATCATTGACCACAAAGCAATTAAGTTTTAAAAAATTGATTTCACAAGAAAACCAACAGATATTAGTTCATTTTTTGAAAACCTGAAAGAGACATTTAATTAAGTCAATGGGTACACTTCCATTACAGAAGAGGGGCTCTCCCCTTCACATTTTACAGAGAAGGAAAACAGAGCAGAGTCCAGACCTAGCTCACCCAACAGGCCTTGAGTTCTTCTATTAAGCCAGAAAAAACATCCAGGAGAAAACTCCCATTGAGAGTTTCAACCACTACATCTGCTTCAAAGCAATTCCATCGTTAAGCTAACGGCTGCAGGAGACTGTTCCTACATCCACTTAAACCAGCAGATGCTAATCTCTTCATCTGCCACAGATACACATGCCATTGGGGTCTGGACAGGATAAGATGAACAGATGTTTAAGTGCACATTCAGCCTGGGGAATCATCTCCAGAGCACAGCTGCTAGCTTCACAGGACACAGGAACTAAGGGATTTCTGGAGAGCTTCGCAGGATCTAAGGCAATTCAAACACCTGTCCTTTTTGAACCGTTGCTGAGGGAAGCACTAATGCCAGCAGGAAGGTGGAAGCAGCACGCGTCATACCTACAACTCCCACATACACCCAACCCAGCAAACTGATCCATACCTAATGGCAAAAAGAGCATCATGCTACAAAACCTTCAGTCCCTGCCACACAGTCGGCCCTGCTGTCAGGGGTCTGATGCTCTCAAAGCAGTACCTGGCCCTTACAAACAAAACACACAAGCCAGCCCCAGCCACACAAGGAGGACTCTCCACTTTCCCCCAGTAAGGAGACAGGGCATGAACCCCAGAGAAGGATCTTAAAGATCTCGTCAGGCATCACCCAATGACTATCCCAAAGCTGTGGTATCAGCTTTTTTTCATTTGCTGAAATGCACAGGACTTCCCCAAGGCAGGGTCAGCCTCCCCCACACTCAGAGAGGGGGCAGAGAGGTTCAGTTTGGTAACTTGGGAGCACTCTAGGATTCTTCTGTGGGAAGATTCAGAAACTAGCAATATCACATACTCAAAAGCAGCTGATGCTTCATGCCACAGCAGAGCCACACTTATCTACACTGGACAGATAAGGACTCCAAGAGCTTATACCTACCTCAGGTGTCCCAAGCTGTAGTATCGCGACTCTCCGTCTGTGGAGCGAACCACCTTGACAGTGAACATGGGCTGCAGCTGCCGCAGCTCCAGCAGCACAATGGCCAGGTAGTGGATGAAGAGCAGGGCATCCACCAGAGACACTGCATACTGCACTATCCCTTGGTAGTTGGTGTCCTTTGAGTCCAAGATGCGAACGCCGTAAAAGAGCCAGTAGGAAAACACGAAGAGGAATATGAGGACCAGCAGAAGGGCCCGAAACACAAACACCCTTGGGAGATCTGCCTTGGGTTGGCGGAAGAAAAGAGCCCAGGTCCCAATCAGGAGAATGAGGAGTTTAAACGCCACAGAGATGAACAGTCCCTCACAGACAGTACCACATGGCTCCAGATCATCTCGCCACAGGATCTGGGGCAACAGAATGAAGGCAATGGGGGTAAGGAAGACTAGGAGTCCAAGAACAGCTGCCACTGTTAAGCCCAGGTAACGTTTGCAGTCCAACCCAACGCTGTCTTCCAGATCCTTACTGATCCGGGCAATGTCCTCCTGGGAAATACTGTGCTCAGAGGTGCCTGTGATTGCTGTCGTGGTCTCACCCCAGTTGTCATCCTGAAGCAGGAAGAGATAAACAGGAACAACATTGAAACAGACACGCTATTCCTTCCAGATGTTCTATTTTTCTTGCCTGGAAAGATTGCTATGACAGCCTTAAGTCCCAGAAAAAATATATAGCAAAAGCAACACCTTTACCATTGTGAATAATCAACCCTGCCAATTAGCAAAGGCTTGGAAACAACAGCAACTTGTCCAAACCAGTGACTGTAAACATTAGCTGCTAAAAACCCGTAACTGCAGAGCAGGTAGCTCAGCTTTCTGTGCCACTCACTGTACCCCCAGAGGTTCTTCTTCCAGCACACTTAACGAGTAACATGACATAAGTCTTGGAAACTGTAGTAATCACCAGTTCCCATGTCCAGGGCAAGGACTAGCATTCTTCCAGCCCACAAATTCTGCAGCGCAACTGCACCACAAAAGCACCTGGAAGGGAAATTTTCATTTCAGTGTTTCAAGCCAGTTGTTGTTGTTACACAATCAAAAACATGTTCACACATTATTTTTCCATCCGTAACAGAAGCAACCACACCTCCAGCAAGTTCCTCCACTTCATTGTCTTTTATTCTCCTCTACAGCAGCACTGCCCTCAGTAGCTGACAATCTAATAAATGTTGTTAAACCAACACATTACAGGTGATCACAGAGGATATTTTCAGATATGGGGCTTTTAAGTTTAGAGGATCCTAGATTGCCAAGTAGCTCTGGTAGTACAATCCAGGCCATTGTCAGAAGCCACCTATTCACAAAGAGGCTTACCTGAAATATAGTCACCATACAGGCAAGACTCAGATTACATTACATGTCCTGAAAGTCTCATTTCTTCCCTAGCTAACATCACAGAAGGTCTGCACTGGTCCCATGCTGCAATGCCTCCAATTGCTCCTTGCAGCTGCTGGCACAGCCAAAGAGTTACCCTGACATGTACAGATTTGACTCACAGCTGCTGCTGGAGTGACTCATGCACATGAAGGCTCCTGATGCTTCCCACAAATGCACACCAAAGAGTTGCAATGCATGTGCTCTGCTGCTTGGCACCTGACACCTTTGCAGCTGCAATGCTCATTCAGAACCACGCTCTTGCTTTTCTTCTTGAGAGTATCTTCCTGCAGCCTGTCATTAATAGGATTTACAACTTCCCTCAGACTTCTCCAACTGCACATGCTGACCGAAGTAATCTATTTTAAAGAGACAGGCATAATTTTAAACCTTTATTCACTTCTTTTTAAGAGCTAGAGGAAAGAATCTTTGGGGAAGGAGTAGACTGAGGCAGCACAACTACTTTGAACAACACCCAACTCCAGAGATTTAACTTCTAATGCACTCCAAGACATGAATACCTCCCATGCCTAGAGCAGTAGGGTTTTGAGACAGACTAGCCACAAACAGCCAGCATCTTGAATTAATATGAGAGTTTTTTTGAGTCACTTCTCACCAAAGCAGAGGCCCTAGAAGAGATATCTGCATTGTAGTATATCCTGAAAGGCAGCGTATTCCTACCACATTTGCTGCTTAAACAGTGTCTCCAGTAAAGAAATTCAAGCATTTCAACTATTTTATGTTTATGCATTAAATAGCTCTGCATAGTTTGCTCCATTTGATGAGCTGCAAAACTGAGCAGAGAAGGGACAAGAATACCAGAGCAGCTTCAGGCTGCATCCCAGAAGACAACAGGCAACCCTAGTCACAGTCTACCCCTTACAACTCTTACCACTTTGAAAAATGGACTGTAGCCTAATGCAAAAAAATGCGCAATTATATGGAAGCCACAGACTCAGAGAATGCTTTGGGTTAAAAGGGACTTTAAAGATCACTCAGCTGCAACCTTCCTGCTGTGCGCAGGGACACCTTCCACCAGACAAGGTTGCTTGAAGCCCCGTCCAACCCAGCCTTGAACATTTCCAGGGATGGGGCACCCACAACCTCTCTGAGCAACATGTGCCAGTGCCTCACCACCCTCACAGCAAATAATTTCTTCCCAATATCCAATCTACACCTACTCTCTTTCAGTTTAAAGCCATTCCCCCTTGTCTTATCACTACATGCCCTTGTAAAAAGTCCCACTCTGGCTCTCATGTAGGCTCCTTTCAGATACTGAAAGGCCACAAAATAAGGTCACCTCAGAGCCTTCTCTTCTCCAGGCTGAACAACCCCACCTCTCTCAGCCTTTCCTCACAGGAGAGGAAATATGAGGCTAAATCTCTAGTGGTACATGGTTGTTGGACCTAACTGAGGACACTCTGCTCCCCAGGAAAATAGTCCAGCTCACACATCAACATATTTAGCTTTGGCTTTAACTGATGAGGTCTGCATGAAAACAAGGCCTTAAGAATTCACCAGCACCTTTAGAACTATTTGAAGTAATAGCTGGAACTCATGAAAACAAGCATCTGATGCATCTGATTACAAAATACCAAATTACAGGAGCACACCAGTAGCTACATGAATACAGTTACAAGTACCACCACACACAGTTCAGCTGGAAACTGGACACTGATTTCTTTCTTTCTTTTTTTTTTTTTTTTTTAAGGCAGAAGTGGAGCCCCACAGCCAACAATAACAAAACCCAAATCCAGCCCAGGAAGTACTGAAGCATCCTGCATTCTATGTCTTGCAGCATCAGTCATTCTTTGAAAATTAATATGCACCTTCACATCACCTGCTACAGCAGAGAGCATTGGATCCATCTTAGGTACAATCCAAATGCAACATTATTATAGTTTTTACTTAACCCACTGTTAATGTACTAGTGTTCTCTGCATTCACCCTCCTTCACAGCTATTTCACAGTGCTTTTACATTTCTTGACTCTTTTCTGTATTAGAATCCTGGTTCCAATGTACTTTACATGATTACCTGGAGCAAATCCTGCTTAAAAACTAAAACACACATACAGGTGAAAGGGTTGACCTGAATAATGCACAGTGAGATGACGGAAACAGATGTTTCTATACAGCTTGGCAGGTGACACTCTGGAGAATGAGCTGAATTAGTTCCCAGGGAGTTGTCACGTCTGCACTGGTGCTGTGCAAAATAATGCTCTCAGAAAAAGACAGAAGTGACTGAGACCTTGGCTGCATGCATGAATAAAGGGTATACATAAGTCATGATTCTTTACTAAACAGCATGCAAGCAATTCTTTCTTCCTACTCATGAGCCAGTAAGTCACATGCTCTGTTCCACAGTCCATGTCTGTTTTCACACCATCCTTACCTGGCCCTCCTCTGCACGAGAGGCATCATTCCCAAGCAGTGGCTCTGCAGGAGGTGTCTGGATTGTGACAGACTTCTCAGACCGACTGCCATCTTTGCTTCGGGGAGATTTGTGTCTGTCCCGGCTCCTTTTTCAAACAGAGGAGAAGGAGAACAATGTTAACAACTGCTTTCCAGAGCAGAGTCTGAAATGTGCTGTACCTCTACCTGCAACAGCTGCCCTAAGCATTAGGTCAGTCAGGCTTGTCCATGTGTTGATCAACACAGACTCAGGCTGTGACAAAACAAGCCTTGGAGGAGATAGAAAGGGATTTTTGCCCAGGGAAGCCAACAGCCTGGAGGCTGGGACAGACTACTCCTGCAGTAACAGGAGAGGGGAGGACAGGGATCCATGCCCATCACCCCATGTTCTCTTAAGACAGCTTCCATCAGTGCTGTGCTTGAAAGGGAAGCCAGCATTCTTCAAACAACTGCCAATTTCATTTGGGATTTACCGGTCTACACAGTTCTCCACCTACAATAAAGTGTCTCCCAGGCACATGCACAGTTAATACAAGGAATTAATCAATACAGTTTTAGTTCCTGCAAAGCAGAGTCTTGTCATCTGTGACCTTCACACTGTAGGACAATTGGTGAAGTTTATTTCCACTGGTTAATAACCTCAAGTCTACCTCTCACAAAGAAAGCAAGAACATCAAGGGTACAAGGCCAGTCTTTATTTCCAGAATACCCTTGCAGACCTCACAGCTTCTCCTCTGAGAAGGTCTCAAGATGAATTAAGCCCTACCAATCTGCTCACCAATGTTTTCCTCCGCCTTCCCACACGGAAAGGAAAGCAGCCTTTGCACTTGAAACCCTCACTGTGCTCAAGGATTGGCTTAAACTTCACGAGTATCTCAGCTCTGCCTCTCTCTTGGAATTACCAAAGCCCAAAGGTTTCATGGGATGACACTTTTTCCAGTTTAAGGGCTCTAGGATTTTTATGTTGTTTTTGGAACTCTGAAGGCATCTTTCCACACAGCATTCTAAGTTTAAAAGGGCAATCTGTGTTGGGGGCTGGATGCTAAAGAAGGGAAAAAAAGGCAAACAAGAAATGTTTTACTCAATAACTGGACTGTGAGCAAAGAGACTTCATGTAAGAATTCTTTTTCCAACCCCACAGGATAATTACTTCCGAATTGCAAAATTATTTTGGACCAGCTCAGTAATAAGTTGCAAACACCAAGTGGCACACATTTTATATGTCTAACTAAGGATGATGCAGGAAAAAAAAAAAAAAAGAAAATGTTTCCAAATAATCAGAAGTTTCAGAGCAGATGGGTTTTCAGGCTGTTGAATTACCACAACAGAAAGGACTTGTTATTCAAGTTCAGAAAAGCCTAACTTCTAATCCAATCAACTCTGATAAAGGACTTGTTGCCGACTCAAGTACCACTCAAATTCTATTTAAAAAAAACCCAACACACCATTAACAGAGTAGCCTGGAGGAGGGTGGGGAGAGGCAGGAAACCTTATTATTACAGAATAAAAAAATGGCATCAGAAGACAACTAGCAATTATCAGTTCAGGAGTCTAACACGTCTTCTCCCCAGATATTGCACTCATTATTTGCACTTTAAGAGGGGAGTTAGGTGATCTTTTCTTTCTGCTGGCACTATCCAAATCTTTTCGGCCACACAGAACCCCAGCATGCATGCAACAAGTTGAATATCACTGAATTAGCAGCTTTGAGTCTCCTCACTGTGCTCCCCATGAGGAACCTCCACATGTACCTCCTACCAGAGACACGGGCCCACTGATTTTATCCTGGCTTACAGTTTTTTCCCCACAGGACATGTCCTAACTTAGAGCAGTAAGTAATTAAAAATAAACATTTCCTTACCCCTGTCTGTGAGCTTTTTTGGAGTGACCTGAGTAGTGGGAGTATCCCGAATATGTTGATTCTGTATCCATTGCAGCAGACATCGGGTCCGCACAGAAGGGGCACAGATTTTATTTAGATGAGTTCCTGGTGCTCCTGAGGTGGAGTTCGTGGTAAAAGTGCTTTCCTGGGTACTCTTTGCTTCCCAGTCATCGGTGAGATCTGGTCCTTAGACTGTGTGAGCTTCACTTAAAAGGAATCTGATCAGAGGGAAGGGGAGGGAGGAAGCTTGGCTTCTCACGATCGACCTAAGAAAGGAGAAACAGGCATGGAAGTGCACTCTCAGCAAAGCAAGACATCATTCCTACTGCAGGAATTCCCTCACTCTGGCCGCGTATCACCACTCATCAAACCTGCCCAGGTCAATACCTCTCTTTCTGATCTAGGGAAATATATGCATTTGAAGAGCTTTAAATGAACTCAATGCATCTGTTTTGCAGAGTTTAACCTGTTCATCTAAAAATCTGAAAGAGACAGTCTAGGCCACCTGGTAAAGACAGAGACTTGGAGAAGGCACAGCACCTTAGATACCGAAATTTACCCACAAAAAAAGGACCAGGCTCAGCTTCGACACCGCTTCTCTTGTCCTGTGGGACACACAGCCCAAATAACCCCGGATTCAAAACAGTAGCACTATAGCCTATTTACAGAGGGAAAGGGTAGGGGTGAGGGCAACTTTCCTAGGAGAATTGCTGGAGAGAATCAGCCCACCATGTCTAAACCTGCTTTGTTTTCACAAGTGCAAGGTGTGCCCATTATACAGGCATTAGTTACTATACAATCAATGGCACCATGAACACCTCCCTCTCTTTGTAACCTTTGCCTCCAGAATCTAATTTGGGCCTCAAAGAATTCCATTTTATTAAAAATCATCTCTATATATACACATACTAATAACACTGGGGAGAGTCGATTAGAGATCACATCTAGCTTATATGGGCCAACAATTCTTACAAAGTACTTCCATTTGGAACAGTAGCTTAAATCACATCTGTAAAGGGCAGAAGAGGGTCATGTTTTTTGGAACAGGAGCAGGGCAACATCAGAACAATTCCCAACAGTAACATATCAAAACCCCTGAACCGTGTGGGAAGGAAGGGTAGACACCATCCCACTTTCCAAACCCACATCCCGCATTAGGCAAGAAGAGAAACTGGAAAGGAGGGGAGTTAAGGAGTTAATCACTGGTTTGGGGAAACAAATGCAAATAGGGAAGAGGAAAGGGTGGCAGCTAAGGACAGAGGTACCTTGGCACAGCCCAGCACTCCTTTGGCACACAGGAGCACTCTCACGTCCTTCTGCCCAGGCAACACAGGACTAAAGCCATGCTGTGCTTTCAGAGTGGGCAAGAGACCACTTCAAAATTAAATTAGATCCCTCCACTATTTTCTGCTTACAGCAGTTTTCAAAGCTGTTAGCAATAAAACAGGCAACCACTGCTTCAGCCCTCTCCTTCCCCAAAGACAGATGGACAACAACAGAAATCACGCTTTGGCCAACTATTCTTGCCAGCCATAAGATTCCTCCGCTAACACCTCCAGAAAAGTTCGTAACAGAGCAGAGAGCTCTACCACATGCAAGCTGTGCCAAAGAATGAAGCATCTTTCCCACAGGGTTCCTTGGCTGGCAGTGCAATCTGCAACAAAATAAAGAAGCACCCTCACTGCATCCAGAGCTGCAGGTATTTGCACAACACTTGGGCTTTCCAGGGCTCTTGGAAAACAGAAAGGCATAGGGACCTTTTGTGTACAGGATTCCCAAGCTCTGAGGTGATGCTGTGCCATGAGAAAACTTAAAGGCATCAGAGAATACAGAAAGGACAAATAAGGATGGGATCATAAGGCCCAGTTTCAGAAGGAATGGAATGAGGATGAATTTTAAAACAGTAAAACATAAAGCCAAGGCACAGCACAGTTTGGAAAATGGCATCATTACTGCAACAAGAATAAAAATCTCCCAGCCTAGAATGTGACGTTAACACTCGTTAACCCCCTAGATTTGCACACAGCCTGTATCTTACGGCTCCAGCAATAGCCTGTGACTCATTAAAGCTGATTTTTACCTCTACTGTCCTGCTAGGCAACCACAGAAAAATCTTTCCTCTGTGTTTGTCTTCCTCTGATAAATGGGGGTGAGGCCATGACCCCCCTATGTTCAAAAAGCACTACGAGGAGATGGCTACACAGGACTTTACAGTCATTAGGCACCACAGACCAGAAACACCCTCAGTTGAACAAAAGGTGACAAGTATTATAGTCTTAAACCACAGTTTGTGATGTTACTGGAATCCCTTTGAGAACAACCACCACCTTCACAGAGACATACCCCTGCATTATAGGAATAGGAAAAGCAAGGAGAGCTGCTGGCATACATCAGTAAGGGTTATGCATTTTTCCTAGCCCTCTAGGAAAGTATAAACTCTAACCCTTTTCTTCTAACTACATGAAAGTATTTTCCCCTAAATCCCAGGTAAAAAAAACAGAGCTGAGACAGGCACCTGGAATAGAGCTCCTCTTTTGACCCCTCCCGTCCCGCCAGCACAGGATCACACTTCTCTGGAGGCACCAGGGAACATTTCTGCAGGTAGAGGCTGCTACAGAAATGCACAGACTACCTGGACAGGAACCATGCACAAGCAGTGCCTATATGATGGGGAGTGAAAAACGGCAGTGCAGGGCACCAGGCAGAGAAGGCAAACTCATGAAAAGACCAACACAGGAACATCGGGGCAGGCTGGATCATGCCAACTTTCCTTTTCTGTGTAAGCAAGAGCATCGGTTTTGACACAGCTCTGTGAAAAGTCAACAAGGCGGCCCCCAAAAAACATCAAGTCTCCTGGATCACCATCAAAAGCAGTAATCTTAGAGGTATTTTCCAACTTAAACGATTCTACAATGAAGCTGGGGACTCTGCACCTCCTTCTTGCCCCAACTGCAGAGCACACCAGTGGCTAAATAGATCTTCCTGTCAAGGCACTTAAAGGGCTGACAGGAGCAAAATTTATCTGCGCAACCTCAGCTGGAAAAAGCAGAAGACCTCTGGCTTTGCCTGGTGCCCTATGGAGGCTGATTGTCAAGAAGGCTTCCTAGATTTGCCCAACAAAGGGTAGCCTGGATTGATAGTTAGACACCACTCCCAGCCAAGGAGGGAGGAGCACAGTCCAAACACACACCACTCCCAGCCAAGCCAAGCAGGTTACCCATCTCCTGGTCGGTCTATTTTACTTACAGCTGCAAGGCAGAGCAGCCTTCCACCAGAAAAGCTTCTGAAACTACTGTGGAACAGGTAAGCATGGGACCAAAAGACAATTAACATGCTAAGCTACATCTCTGGGTTTGAGCTGTTTCAATGGCATAGACAGAAGTCAACCCTGGATTAGCCACCACCCCAACAGTGCCCACCACTAGCGCCTGCACAGAGCTAGAGAAGACAAGCTGTACCTGTGTCCTTCACAACACCATGTCCAAAGTAAGCACAGTCTTTACACACCCCTACTATAAAATCACTGTTAATGATGATTCCTACCCCTCCTCTCTGAGCAAGGACAGCTGTTCTGCCTAAAGCAGCAGCCCCATCACCTGGGGCCTCATGCCTTCACAAAAAAAAGCATGAATTCAGAGTCCAATGTAGCCAATTGAAACGGCTTCACAAAAGATCATTACATCTTGCAGGGCTCCGCTGAAGGCATGGTCTGTTTGCAGAGCTTTTGGCCCTGAGTGAAACAAAGCTCTTTTGGCCTGAGGGTACAGTTGCACTGTATTTCAACGTTGACAAGAAAGCTGGTGTAAGTAGCTTCCACCTCTGCACCACGGTTCACCACTCTCGGTTGTGTCAACACAATTCTCAGCAAGCAAACAGCACTGCTGGAAAACAAAACAAAAAATCCCTTTTCTCCCCCCTGCCACGCTTTTGTCTTGGATCCTTTCCGTGACCTAGTTCACAGCACAGCCCAAAACATCAAAACCAACACCAGGGTGAATAGCAGCACAAGCGAAAAGCTAGAGGGGAGATGGGAATGCCTCCTCTGCACCACCACAACAATTGTATAAACTGTACACCCAGAACTTTGCTCCCAGTAGGGCCAGCACTCTCAATTTGCTTTTCCCTTACTCACTGATGACAGAAAGAAGCCAAGTACTAGATGGAAAACAATGGTAAGGGCACCCCAAAGTAAATTTTGGAACCCTGTCCTGGCAAGGAGGACTGCTGCATCCTGCATGACAGTGAAGAAATGTAGTTACCCCTGAAAACCACAGAGATCACTGTAATTACAGCTTCTACGCAGCTACGCAACTCATTGTAACTCCCTCTTTTCATATGCTCATAAATCTCAAAAAGAGTTCTTTTGAATTGCTATTTTCCACGCTGGAAGCCCAATCCTATTTCCAATGAAGTCTGCTTTGTGATCGTCTTCAAGGGAGCACAGTTTGGCTCCCAGCCCAAGAGAAATTTAAAAGAGCAAGTTACATCTTTAAATCAAAGAGGGCAAACGCAAACAACAGCTCTCTTTTACATCCCATGCTTTCCTGATGGATTTTCCCCTGTGAAGTTGAGGCAAATAACTCCAGAGCAGCTCATCTTTGAAATCTTCGCACAGTCTCAATCTTACTCTTTTTAAAACTTGAAGTCAATTAAGAGCTGATTTACTAGTCAGTTGATGAAGTTGTATGTATTTGGAAGTGCCATCTGGAGCACAAGCAGCCACAAGTGTCCGTGAGGATGTGTGCACAATCCGGCTCCAACCGCCATCAGCCTCACTTGCTAAACAGCACCAGCTGTCTATGGGGTAATGGATGCCCACGAGCTATTGCACTGAGAAATCTTCTCTTCCTTCGTTTAGTGAAACGAAGAGCTTTGCAAATTAAATACACTGAACCTCAAGAGCTGAGCGTTCAAAAGTAAAAACAATTAAAAGATGGCTGAGCAGTGAGGAAGCCTTTCCAACTGTGGCATTGGCTTGGCTGCACAGTACTGCTGCAGTGCATTCCCATTATTCACTTCAGGAAAACAAGGAGTTGCGTAACTTGCTATGTTCAACTGCAGACATAGTAAGACCTATGAGCAATGTCACAGGAACCTCTTGCTTTTGAATTTCCTGAGCAGGCCCCAATCCAGCAACTTGATCTGTAAGTACAGAAGTTCACCCATCCTAATCTACTCACAGAGCCAAGACTTTTGGTTTTAATGGCCAACAAGCTTTGGGAAACAAGGCTTTTTCTAAAATATTTTTATTTACTTTTGGACATCATTAAATAAGGTCAATTTTGGCCTTCAATATATATAAATAAACCAGGGCTTTTACTCTACGGTGGTGGCTCTTGATTTGCAAGCCACTCATTCTTAAAAAAAAAGAAGGGTTTACTAGTCAGCAAATTCAAGCCCTCTAGCAATAGGTTCTCTTTTCTTTTACTTCACAGAGGCTCCTTAGAAAGATTTCATAGATCCCCTGGAATTTCCAGCCCCAAAGCTGAAAACTATTAGTCCATGACTTGGATATTTCAGAATGAAAAGCCACTTGGTTTATTGAAGCAATCCTCTGTTTAATCAGAACATGCAATAACACAGGTCTGAAAACACCGCAATGCTGTTTCGACTGACAAGAGAAATACCCAGGCAAAACCACCAGCCAAGCAAGCAGTGTTTCCAAGCAGTGACCCCCAGCCCCTTGTCCGCCAGTTACACAGCTGAAGTTGGAAGCTCTCTACGTGAGGCCCATCCATGAAACACTTCCCTGGAAGATGTTCTCTGCCCACTCCAAGAGCCGCATCTGTGCTGTCCAAGTTTCCGAAGCACAACGGGCATTCAAGTCTATCACACAAATTACACCTCAGTGCCATCCTGTCAGACTGGTGAAAGCTTGTGCTTCCTTGCTCATACATCCCTCCTGTGCTGCCAGACATTCCAGTGCACCTCTTAACCCCAGAAGGATGCAGTGTGGTACAAGGAATTGTGACCTCACCCTCATGACACCAGAGCACCTGGGACTGGGCACAGGAACACAGTTTTCCATACTGACATTTAAAGCCATACTGAAACAAACAGCGAAAAGAGTCTCACAAGACACTTCTGACTCTGCCTATTCCAGCAGGCAGCACTTGTACCTCACTTCCAATATTTACTTTTAGCCATAGCACTTAGATACTGAGTTAGCATTAAGAGGTATGAACTGCAAAAGGTTTCTCTGAAAGAGCACCTGCTCCTTTAGGATGCTGTGTAACTGCCAGTATGTTCTATTTAAACTTAGAATGAAAAATAAGCCAACAAACCCTGAACAAATGCCCAGTCCACAGCACAGTGGGACTCCACAGCATGGCGCCTCTCTCTATCTCCCTCCTGCTCAAATCTGTACAACTCCAATGCCATTCTGTCCGTGCAAGGAGAGAGGGCAAAGGTGTTGACCCCTGAGGAAACAACCACTGATTTTTAATTTGATCCAACTCAGAAAATTCTGAAGTACAGGCTAATGAGAAATGAAAAGAAGTTCTAAGATAGTTTTCACATGGGTTCGCTTTCTTCTTTCGTGTGGTGGTACCAGATATGGAGAAGCATGAACTTACTGTTTCCCATCAGCAGACCTGGACATCACAGTTCTCCACTTGGGTCTGCCTCTCCAGTCCCCACACAGCACAAAAAGTCCTGTAGCAGCAAAGTCACATTTCTGATACCATCCTTTGCCTTGGTTCAGGAGGTGGGGGGGACAAGGAAGGCAGGCTACAACAACAACAACACAAGATGCAGTTTTTCTAGGACAACTGCAATCATTTGGTAGTGTTTTCCTAGTACTGTATCCCAGTCTCCCAATGACAGTAAGCCCTCTCCAGGTGCACATATCCGTAAGACAACAGCCACCAGGAACAACTGCCACTACTAACCAAAACCAAAGGCGAGAAGCAACCACTGGGAGCTGCTGGTCAGTGACTGTGAGCAGTCAGATATTTATTTGCCTGGATGGTTCCACTGCAGCCTGGAATTGTCCCAGAATTTCAGCTACAGGGAACATTTTTAAAGGAAGTTTTCTACAAGACTCTATTCACATTTATTTTTCAAAATTAACAACTGAAGTGATTGCCGAGCCAACACTGGCCTCGTAGCTGTGGCCAGCTAAGCAGCCAAACCCCAATGGGGGAAAAAAGCCAAGCATGGCCAAAATGAAGTTTTTCAAAGGTGGCAAAACCCTGCTCTCTTCTCCACAACTCTCCTCCTCAAAGTCAGCATGAGCTCACAGGCAATGATATCACAGACTATACTCCATAACATCCTAATTTGCATTTCCAGCCAGCGTGATTTGATTTCTTAACGCTTTATAGCTGCAAAGAACTTGTGGGCAGTTCATTACTGACAAATCCGGGGCCAAAAATATCCCACTGCTTCAAACATACACAGAATCACCCAGCCTGCCTCCCCAGATCGAAAACCCTGCCATCGAGTCACTTAGACTTCCACAGATTCCGCAATTCAAAGAGTTCTGCCCTTGGCATAAGAGAGTTAGTTCACCACCTTGACAATCTTCTGAATAAAACCCAAACCCCTTAGGTTATTTCGCAGCAGATCTCCTTGCCGTCACTTCTGCTCCCCCTCCCGCGCTGCCCAGCGGGATGAGTCCGGACACAGAGCAGTTTGTTTCACACGGCGTGGGCAGGCAAGGCACCACCAGCAGAGCATTCACACCAGCGTGGAGCTTCTCGCTGCTCGAACAGCGCACGGGTGCCAAGGCGAGGCTCGGCAGCCACAGCGCTGCCCGCCCTGAGGGGCTGCGCCCGCGGCCCTCGCCGGCACCGAGGGGCTTATCCCGGGATTCCGAGACCGCGGCCCCGCCGCCCCCGCAGCCTCACGGCGGGCAGGGCAGAGCCCGGCCGGCAGGAGGGAGGCCCTCGCCCGCCTTCCACCTCCGCCCAGGCACGGAGACCAGAGCGCAGCCCGGAAAACGCCGGGCAGGGGTGCGGGACGCGGCGGGCTGGCCCCGCAGCGAGCACCACCGGAGCCGGCGGGCTCTCGGCCGCACCGCCCGGCCCGGCATC
>VZTX01015300.1:90581-120131 GCA_013400915.1 Pardalotus punctatus
CGTCACTGCCGCCGCTGCCGCCGCCGCCGCTTTCCGCTTCCTGTGCCCGGCACCGCCCCCCGGGCGAGGCACCCCGTCCCTCCCCCGCCGGAGCCACCGCCCGCCGGGCGAGGCTTCCCTCCCCGGGAAGCGGCCGCCTTCACGCCCCGGGTCACTCCGGCCCCTCGATCCCCGCCGTACTCGGGTCCTGCTGCAGCCGTACTCGGTGGGGATCTGCGGGGGACCCGCTGCTCACCCCCCGAGGCCTGATTTGACGCTTGAACCTCTCCCCGTAGTTCAGCCTCGTCTGCACCTCGGGGCGTTCACACGCCCCTTCACATCTCCTGCCGCCGCTTTCCCAATCGCCCCCTTCCTTGCTCCCGGTGCCTACCTCCAGAGCCCCGCAGCTCTTTCAAGGCTCTGCAGCTCCCCTCCACCCAGCCATGCTCCTCGCCTGTCCTTATACCGTCACCCTCTCCTCCAGGAGAAAGATCAGCTCCCTTGGAGCTATCCCATCCCAGACTACGGCGTCCTTGGGTTTCCTCCAAGGCTAAGTGTATTGCCAGGCACCGTAACACCTCGCTTTCGGGACGGCTTGATCTGTTCCTCCATCCAAAGCCGGCAGCTGCAGCGCCCTTTGCCCCTGGTCACAAGAGGGGTGCCATGAGGAACAACCTCCTGCTGCCCAGGGAGAAGGGCCTGGTTTGCCTGAAGCCTCCCTTGGGCACCAAATTCCTGGCACCACTTGCTCTGGGCAGGTGGGAAGGAGAGTTCTATGTCAGTGCAAGTCACTTTTTCTACATGTAAATGTTGCTCCTATTTCATTTCACCTTTGGGTTGTCTTACCCCTTAAAAATACCTAAGTTTTCCGGACAGACAATGAGCTAGCAACTGGGAATGTATGAAGAAAATCTAGACCTCCTAGATTCCAGTCTTTGCACTTTGAACTGCTCAGGAATGACCCAGGCCACAAACTGAACAAATGCAGAAGAAACTGAAGTTATTCCTATTAGACAGTGTATGTTTTGCATTATTGTGGCTTCTGTAGATGGCATCTTTTATTTTTCCCATCAGCTTTGCCTTCACTCCCCTTTTCCAAAATAATGCCACAGTTTTATTTGTGGTGCTTGCCCCCTACTCAACACCCTTACCCCACAGAATGACTTCACAATGGAACAGCCAACCAGGAATGACAAGAAACCTTTCCATATCACTCTGCTTTGGTAGTTACATTACCTCCTATTTTGCATGGCATACATGCTTACCCAGCCCTGTGACTGACTGGAAGAGTCTGATATCAACTGATAGGCTCCATCTTGTATTATGCATCAACATGTGTCTAAACTTGCCCAAGACCTGAGAACTCTGCTGCATTCCAGGGACTGTCTCTACCCTGAAAAGCATCTGACACCCTGCTGAAAGCCTGCCTCAGTCTCACTGCCTGCTAAGGGCTCTCCACAACTCATGGGCTTGCTTTCTCCCTGCTCAGAGGTGGGTGAAATGTGACAAAAGACAACAGGCTCGAGCTTATGCAGGACATGCGTCTGGCGCAGGGGAGAGAGCAAGGTTTTACCTTTGCCATGTGGGGGAAGTACTGCCCTGCCTGAAAGGCTATGGAAACTCAGGGGAAAACATCAAGAAGGGAAAGAGGCCTTTACCAAAGGTCTTTAACTAGACTTCTTTGAAAGCAACAAAGAAATTCTGCTAACTCTGTTTCTTTTCCTACTATGTTGCCCTGGCAGCAGCTCAAGAAGATTTAGAGGATTTCTCAGTACTCATTTCATGGTTTAGAGCAGCAGGAGTTGTTGCAGTCCCCCACAGAAAGGAGATTGCTAAGAGATCTAAGCTAGGGATGTACACAAACCTCAGTGAGGACCAGCACCCATGCCCTGCCCAGACATGGTGCAGATACCTGCTGGACCCGGCAGTGAAGCCCCCTCACACCCAGCTAGGTCACACAGAAGACTGGCAAAGGAGGAATACACTGAAGATGGGCTCAGGGGCAGATTCTAAGGCGCTCTTACGTGCTTATCTCTCATCACCTGTTTAAACCTCTGAGATGTGAGGAAATGTTTCATATGAGTCCAACTACCTTAGTTCAGAAATCTGTGAAGTGCCGTGCTCCGGTACACTACTGAATAGGTAAAATTAGAGTTGATTAGGGTTTTTTTTTAAGGTTCCCAGGATGGTCTCATAGATTCACAGGATAATTGTTTCCAATTGGAATGGACTTCTGGAGGCCCAGTCTCCCCATTCAGAACAGGGTTAACTACAGCAAGTTGCTTGGGGCTGTGCCAGCCAGCGTTTTGAACATCTCCAAAGACAGAGAGCCCACAACCTCCCTGGGCAACCTGTTCCAGTGTTTAACACATGCATAGTAAAAATGGATTTTTTTCTCATGTTTAAATGTAATTTCATGTATCTCAGTTTGCACCTGTTCCCTCTTTTCCTTTCACCAGATCCCACTGAGAAGAGTCTGGCTCCACTTTTTCACTCCTTTCCAACTGCTATTTATACATGTTGATACACATTTACACACATCAATTCCACTCTGAAGCCTCTTCTCAAAGCTAAAAAATCCCAGCTCCTGGTGTGCCAGATGCTCCAATCCCTGAATCATGTCAGTGGACTCACTCTAGTATGTCCATGTCAAACTAAGTTGGTCTCTAGTCCAGAGAGTGCTTGTACTGCAAGACACTTCCACCGTCCAGTTCCCTTCTGTTTTCGTATTTCCCCATTCCTGCTAGAATAGTGGCCAGGAGATGTTTTAGGAGGGATTTGTAAGTAGTCAAGTATATGGCCCAGCACTGCTTTATGGCATGCTCTTAGATGCACACACAGATAGGTGAGGAGGTAGGACACTCCAATGAAGCCAGGCCCAACCTATTTCATGAAGTGACACACAAAAAAGGGCTATGATTTCAGATTCTTCATCCCTTTCTGCAGCAGACTTGAGAACCTTTTATGAGATTTATGAGATCATAAATACCTTTGACTTGTTTCTAATTTGTCTCTCTTCTATGGAAAAAAATCCTCATCACGTGAAAGCCAATGCTGCAACCTCAAGTTCACTGGAAGCAGCTGAGAAAGGCTAGTAGATGCCCTGCACTAACTTCAACAAGTAAGTTAATAAATTATTATCTGCTTAAGCCAACAAAACTCAAGTCTTTTTCAGCTTTTACAAAAAGCAACTTCTGTCTTCCCTTAACTCTCCTTTGACTTCTTTTTTTTTTTTAATAGCAACATGATTAACATTCTCATTTCATATAGCTCCTTGAGGGGGTTGTTTCTATCCTTAGCTTTGAAGAAACACACAGGAAAATGTTACAAGTGCAAGCAGGAACATTCTCTTCCTGCCTGAAACATGAGGATCCAGACAGTTTTTGTCCTCACATTTTCTGAGGGGTCTTTGTGGCTTCTCACCAATGCAGTACCATCTGACCAGGGCCAAGATGGGTGGATGATGTAGTCCAACATGAAAAACACACACTTGCAAGAAATTCGAGATCATACAAACATCTGTGTTCTAGAGGAAATACTAATATGTAATTCTACTAATCCATCTACTGCATTCTTCAGGCTTTTATTTTTCACTCTGAAAAGCATGAGTTGAACAGAAAAGCAGGGACAGATGTGACAGACACATTTCACTTTCTGAAATGTGGACATTACCCTTTCTTTTAGAAAATCCTTTAGTTTTGAACTGTTCTGTCTCACACTGATTTGCTGATTACAGTGCATGGTCAACCTGCTATTCACTGAAATGATCTAAATAAAGGTCTATACTCTCTCTTCCAGGCACATATATTGTAAAGTGGTGGGAATTTTCACACAACTTGACATATACATTATACTTTTAAGTCATCTCTCAGTTCAAAAGTTTGTTCTTTTTTTTGTCCTCCAGGACCTTAGCTTCACTATTTTTTAAATAAATCAATTTCCTTATCCTTATATTTTCTATTGATCATTTTTGTGGGCCAGATTCTGCTCTGTTTGGAGATACATACAATATTTTTGTTAAGATACTGAGGTAGAATTTGCTGTGGATTTTCTCCATCACCTTGGAAACCAGTCTTCTGCTTTCCTCAAAATCCAGGCTCCACCTTCCCCAACACACAGTGATATATCTGGATAATTTTTGTCTCTGACAAAATTCAGTGACAAAATCACAGATGTACATATGTCCATAAAACTGGATTGATTTCTGAGCCTGGTACGGTTTCTACTATTTTCTGAGTAGAAGGGAAAGATCATTCTCAAGTTACAGGCCACTTAAGACAAAATTTGTGTGCATAATGCCTTGAGAATGAGAGGCAGTTCTTTGTTGAGATACACAAGCATGAGCTGAGCCAGCACAAGTATAAATGTCACTCTGAATTACAGCCTGCTTTTATATAGCATCAGCTGGAGCCTCCAGCACAGGGTGCAAAGTTTTTCTTGAGACTGGACGTCACTTCATAGGTCCTATCTGATGGAACTGCTTATACAGCCAATCCGAGCTGTGCATGGTTGTGCTCTTGGCTGCTGACCTCAATCCAGCAGCTTACATCGAAAGTTTAAGTAAATGTGCAATGACAGAAATGCACAAGGTGCCACTTTTCAGCTCTTATGCTGCAAAAAATCTTATTTGGAGGAAGAGAGAGAGGCCAGAGGGACATGACTACAAAAGAACACCTTCCTTCCCTTTTGGGGTGGTTGCTATTTAGAAAGGGAAAACGTGTAGTACTGTGCAGCTGAAGAAACAGCATGACACATTTATTTTGTATAGCAACTTGTATAAAAGCTGCTGAGCCCTTTATGGAATTAATTATCTGAAATACATGATTTCTGCCCAAATAAAGAGAAATGGTGGTGGGTAACAAATACTAGAAAAACTTCACTTGGCTGAGATGCTGCAAAACCCAATTCAAGATTCAGTTGAAATCTCACTTCCATTTCAAAGCAGACAGAAGTAGAGCTTTTCTTTGGGTTCAGCAGATTTAAAGAATACTAAAGAATATTGTTAAAAAAAAAAAAAAAAAGGCAAGCAAAAAAACCACAACAAAACCCCCACACTCCAAAAGCATTTCTTAAGTATATTTGCAGGGGAAAAAATAGGGTAGATTTGATCTGTACTGTTGAAGACTAGAAAGGAAAAAAGAACCTAATTTATTTACTTGCCCGAGTTAGAGGGCTAAAATTTGTTGCATACCATGACCTTTCCTCTGTGTTACAGGTACCTTGCAGGTCCCTGTAGACCTTCTCTTAAGGGGTAAGGGGCATTAACAGGCAGCCCTGCTTCTCCCTTGTAACTCTAGTCAGAGTCGTAGCAGGGTGAGGCCCACAGGACAGAGGCTGAAACAAAGGAAAGCATGAGGTCTCAAAAAGGAGTAGCTGGCCATAGTGAGGGCAGCCACACTACTTCAGTCTGTTCTGGGGGACCCAGCCACAGATAAATCCTGTTCATGTGGAACTGCCTGGTGGCCAAAGAACCCATAGGTATGTGTGAAGTTGAGGAACAAGACTGCACACCCTGGAACACTTGCGAATGAAAGCTTTTAACGAAGGGCAATAAATATGCAGGAAAAAGAAGAGGTGGAGGTACAGAGCCTTGACTCTGCAGACTGAAATTATGTGTTCAGTCAAGCTGCCAAAGAAAAAAGTGTAATTGGTGCTTTAATTCTGGGAAAGAGAGAGTGTTTTTCCAGGCTGGAAAGGCACCGTGAGCTGCTGCAGCTGATTAACAGTGCCACCAGCCGGCCTGCTGGAAGAGGGCCAGTTTGAGAGACTGGGAAAAACAAGGTACATCCACTCACCACCTCTCACCCCTCAAAGTCGTCACTGTCAGACTCTGATCCTGCAGGCACTTTGCCAAGTGCAGAGGGGGCTGTTCCTGGGGACAGCTGCAAGAAAGGTCTCACCCACAGAGGTGCTGTGCAGCCCTCAATTCCGGCAGGGTCAAAGGAGGTAACAAATCCCATGGAGTTGTCTGCCACAGCCAAGAGTGAATGACAGAGTATCCAACTCAGGAGGGCTTCTCCTAGCGTGGAGCACACCAGTCAGCATGATGAGCCATGGCAGGCCTGGAATTATTAAGTAACCAGATGGTGCCACAGAGGCAGTGTAAATGCAGCCAGTGAGATGTATGTTGGCAATGAGATATTTAAGGACATACTTTCCACTGCTTGTGAGGTGATTTCCTATTGGAAGATGAACTCTAAATTGAATTAAGTTTGGCACCTCACTGTCTCCCTGGTCACAGCACTTATTAGAAGAGCTACTATTGCCTGATTGTACAAAAACACCCTAAAAATATGTTGGCTAAAGCAAACAGCGCCAACAATGTGAAAAACAGGAAAGTTCTCTTGCCGTAGAGCAAAGCCAGCATCAAAAACTCTGCACTAAAAAGTGAATCAAAGGGTCGTGGAATCTTTCACACAGCTTTTTAGACAGCAGTAAGGAACTAGTTTTGCCCAACAGCTGCAACAAAGAACTGTGTAATGAAAAAAGAGTTGTGGGAAAAGGAAAGGTCTCAAATTTTGGCAGCCTTGCACACCTCTGCCAAGAATACTGGTCAGCATTTTGCTAGACTATAACCATGTGATTATGTAGCTAAATTTTATATTTGAACAAATGCAAGTGAAATGGATTTATAAGAAACCAGAAGAGTATAAACAGTTTATCCTGCATGATTGTCATACAGCTGACAGGTTCATTTCTGCTGAGTGTTATGTGGACATGTAGACTGAATGCCAGGTAACCACTAAAAAGCTGATTGAAAAGAGCGATAGTGAGATGAAGTATGGAATTCGAGAGGGAGGGAGGGGGCAGGGAAATACAGCTAAACAATATTGTATTCCAAGCCCTAACAATAACTTAATGTAAGGGATAACAATGGACCATCAGTTAAAAGTTTAATTTTCCATCTCCAAAACAGATCTGGGATTGAGCCAACATCCTTCCTCTTTGGACTCTGAAGCCAGAGGGAGTCTCATTCCACTCCAGAGCCACTGACAACATGCAAATGTTGGGGCCAGTCAGGGCAGAGAGGTACAGGTGTGAATAATGGCTGTGCAAGCCATATTTCTGATGTGAATGCACATGGATTGCCTGTGTGATGGTCACTTTTTCTGCATGTTCTCAGTGAAATTACTGCATTGTCATGGCTTTGAGACTGTCGTTGAAGATGAATACGGCTGTGAAGTAGAGGAAGAGCCTTTGTTCCTAGAGAAGTAGTATCTAATAAATTGTCAAGGAAATGCTGTCAAGTGTCAACAAATGCCAGACAACATGTCCACTAACAGACTCACCAAGGAATAGAGCCAGAATGCTCTGAATACCATTGTCTTTGTTTCAGGTTTTCAGTTTCACAGAATTGCTAACAGTGTCCATATAGCAACTGCATGTCTTCCTAGAGAAGTGACAAAAACAGAGCCTCCCTGAAAACCTGCTTCCTTTTCTGGATGGTGAAAGCCTTCCTAAACCTGTCCTAACACATCAACTTTCAGCATGTTCAGCCAAGGAAGCAGGCTATCACTTGTTTGGAACACTGTAATATTTTTTTTATACTCTCACTTTTGCGGCTTTCTGAGTCACTTCTGTTAATCTGAAATTCCAGTCATGTCCCCCACAGATGTGGAATATGCAGGTAAGTCTATGCTGTCAACAGAAGACTAGCACCTGGTTCTAACAAATTCTTCTAGGCATGCTGAATCACACTCATCCGTCATTATCACCTGAAATGCTAAGTCTTTTGTGTGGAATGAGTACCTGGATGCTGTCAGAAAAGCTGGATGCTGACAGCAAAGTTAGAGAAACCAGCTTTTTAGCTGGACTGTGGCACCTGTGCCTTGCTTTGCATTCACCAAGATATTTATAGGATCATTTCAGTACTGGATGGTGAACAGAATGAGACACACCCCAAAAGGATACATAAGAGTGGGGACACCCCGTGTTGCCAGGTGCTTTCGGATGAGCCGCTCGGTACCATACCAGTTGAACCCTTTTGTTGCATACCCAATCCGTGGAAGATGCACTGTTGCTGGGAAGGAGGGAACAGAGAGTGCACACTCTTCAGGGGAAGTTACACATGCAGAAAGCAATCTAGAAAAAGACTTCAAGCTATCCAACAAGAACAGAAGAAATATTTTTGAGCAACATATCTGCTATGGAGATCTCACTTCACTTCAGAAAAAAACAGTAGAGGAGAGGTGGAAATAGGTCATCATCTTTAGGTGCAACCACACAAGTAACGATTCGCTGTTCTACTGCACAGACACTTACCATTCCTTTTCTTGGCTGCTGAATAAATCTTCTTCAGACCCTTTTCTAAAGCTGACAGCTTAATGCCAGACAAGTTGTTGGACCGATCCCGGTGCTGAGCTACAATCAAGGCCAACTAAGAGGAAAACACAAAAAATTGAAATGGAATCTATATACACTACTAAGAGACACAATGCTAATGCTGGAAAACTGCATTACTAACTTTTTGCTTTCATAAATGAGGAAAGTAACTGATTTTCTCTAATATTTAACTGTAACTTAGCCATGTTCAGCAATCAGTGCCATTATTATTGTGAAAAAGACATAAGGTTAATTTCACACAGCTTCAAAAACATATGGATAGAGCAAAACAGAAAAAGACCTTCTCATTCTCACCAAATCTTGTCCTTTTTTCCTGGATTTTTTATCATCAATAGGGAATAACAGAGTTCCTCCTAACTCCAAGTCTGTCCAGAAAAAAGAACAGGACAACAATAACAAATCAGTCCTGAAAAGTAAACAGGCAGTCAATGCAGCACTGATTTCACTCTCACATTCTCTATTACTCTCTGAGACTGCACCTCCTCATGATGGTTTCATCAGCCAGATTGCAGGAAAGAAAGACAAATATTTTCCCCCCTGAGCCACACAGTCACACACACATCCCAATTGAAGACAACAAATGGAAAGAGAGACACAGAAATAAAAAGAAAGCAACTCCCAGGAAATAAGAAAAATCAACAGGTCTACCTTATTGTTGCAGAATGGCTCAGGGATCGGGGCCATGGGACATTAGAGGCCTTGTGCGAGCAAAGTAAAGTTTAGAGCATAAGGCCTGTAGGTCGTGAGAACTGCAAATTGTACTGATAGTAAGAATAGCCAAGGCCATCCTTGAGCACTTGGGAAAGTACCAAGGAAGGGAGTTGTAGTAAAAGGAATGAGAAGAATCCCTAAACAAGAGCCACCTATGGGAAAGACATGTAAATGTAACTTTTTATAGTTAACCAATGATGTTATTACTAGTAGGCATACTTAACTGTAATAGTATATAAGCACTGAGTTCCACGAATAAAGTGGAAGCTTGCTTATAAATCATATTGATTTGTGCATCTTGCTTCCCTCACCGTTGGCACCTTATAGCAAGAAGTATATTCCTCACAAGCTGCAGGTATCTCAAAGCTGCTAATACATGCTCAGGAAAAGACTACTGCTTGGAGAGAAGCAAGGGCTCAGCTGAGTACTGCTTGAGGTGGCTTTCATCCTTCTTAAAAGCACTTTGACAGAAGATGCAGTACTGTATTGTATTGTCTTACATAGTGAATTTTATTCTGTGAATAATGTACAAGTTTGGGGTTTTTTTTCCTTTTTTTTTATGACTTGCAGCATGGATTGGAATGATCAACCCCTACAAAGAATTCTCACACTCCAAACAAGTCAAATCAAAGCACCCACTGAAGTACTACTTTCAGAGCTAGGAATGCACACATCTAGAGAAAGAGTAAAAAACATGAGTATCAAGGTATCTAGGCACCTCACTCCTGCAGTGTCCAGTGGGGTTTAAGCTCTTTCAAGTATCTTGGCCTCAGGGCACATTTTGATCTCTTACCTTTCATCTTTCCTGCCATCTCGTATATTTTCCTTGGCTGATCAGAACGAGCCTCTAGAGCAGTGAATAAACCACCCCTTCCCCAGCGGCCAGAGTCATCTAGAATGAAATGACAAGTCAGCCTCCTTTAAGAAGTGAGATTGAAGGACCTTTTTGCACTTTTACTTGGCATTTCCACTTCAAACACGACATTTCATGCAGAGTGTAACATAAGACAAAGCAGATTATGATGTGTCTGCTACAGCCCTGGCCAGAGAGCAGCTCCAACACTGCTTCAGGAGAAACTCCATAATGCGACTTTATCTCCCTCACCTTTGGTGTCTTAAAATGGGGTCTTAAATTAGGAGACTAGCCTAGCACCTTTGTACTGTCCGTGTTGAGAGACAAGCACCAAGAAACTCTGACCTCAGCCTCTGGAAGTGTCCATCTCTCTCCACAGACTGGATAAAGATGAATTTCAGTATCTCAGTTCAATCCCTACAGCTTCCACAGGATAAACAAAAGGCCCTGCTCTCAGGAACTATCATCATTTAGCCCCAGATACAAAATTTTAAGCTCTACAGGCACCTTTGAAGAGGTTCACCCATAAATCCAGAGAGGGCATGCAAAGACCCTAGCACACTTTGCTGGTACTTGTGTGGGTTACACAGGGTAGAGTAGAGTCTGTATTGCCTCTGCACCACTCGAGATTAAGTCAGACTCAAATCCAAATTATTTCAGAATTAGAAACTATTGAGCCAGTAGGGACAATTCAGCTCCCTTTTTCACCTCACCCAACAACACTCCTGTTGTTCACAAGTCCCACCTAGGCAATGGACAATGATGGCATCCTCCTCTTCTGCTTGGGGGTGGGTTACATCTCCCATGACGTACTTGATATAGTTCTGGTCTGCATCTTTGTAATTTAAATCCACATTCTGCCCCAACTCATCCTCCTGAAACTCTTCCTCAGAGTCACTTTCCTCTGAAGGAAGGCAGGTAGATGTGTAATGATTGGCCTCCCACCAGGCCATCCTGAAACCAGAGAAGAGTACGTTCAATGAAAATCGAAAGTGGAACCACACAGATTGGTTTAAATTATTGCAGTGAAAAACAGGAGGCCTAGACCTGCATTCCCTCCACTCCCTCCCCTATTTTAGGCCAGAACAATGGTTACCACAGTTCTTATCTATCATATTAAGAGCCACATGCCAATGTGATAAGCCAATTGCAGGCATGGAAAAAGTGAGCACATAACAAAGGGCAAAGAGCTACTTAGAATGGTGAAAAGGAAGAATATGTGGGAAACAAGAAGGAGAAAGTTAAGACACGTGCCAGAGAGTCACAGATGTCAGACCAATTTATGGGGGCCAACTGTGACATTTCAGAAAGCTGCTCCCAAAGGGTCATTGATTGTACAGTCAGACATGGGGTTCTTATTCAGGCCATTCTCTATGAATTAAAGCAGACATAGTCAGGCAGGGTATTCAGGAGGAAAGAACCCTTGCTAGGGACTCAATACAATTTTTCCACCTTCACAGCCCCATGCTATGCTGTTCAAGCATATTATTTTTGTCAATCAGACATATGTTTCTAGAGTGTAGTGTAATAGACATCAGTTTACAAGTTGCAGATGCAGTACAAACCATACTTTTTCTTGTGTTCTGCCTCTGCTTTTGCTGCCTTCTTTTCCTCCATGAGCCTTGCTCTCTTTGCTGCTGCTTCTTGGCGCTTCTTCCTCCTGGCCTCCAGCTCCTCTTCACTCAGCAAGTGCTTCCTCCTGGCTGACTGCTCCCGAAGGCCTGTGAGAAGGGCCTGGAGAAAGAAAGAGGCATCACAGAAACGAACTGCTCATCTTAAAGCCATATCTGATGCCCTCCTTAACCTACATTCCCTTCCCATTTGTTTACTTGCCCACAAGTCTTAATCATCAGATCCCAAGTGTCACATAATATGTGGGTTTGTGACCTGAGTTTATATGAGTGCCCTATACAGCAGATCTCAGATCCGTTAGGAGAGCTGCTGAATTGTCAAGCCCTGATTCCAGAGCCAACTTTAGTACACTGACACCCAAATCTTTTAACATGCCTTCTGCAAGCTGTAGGTAAAGAGATAAAACTGCCAAGTTTCATTTTCAACAAGCAAATGAAAGAGCATCATGTGCCTTGTCACATCTGCCTTACGTTTGCTTTGTTCCGGAGAGCTCTCCCTTCCTTACTGGTCTCTTCAATCAATGCTTTCTGAAGATCCAAAAGCTGATCAAATGCTTTTTTGTCTTCTCTGCTGGGTTCTTTTGAATAATCTTTGCCTTCATACACGTACATGTGATCTTTAAAAAATAATTTAAAAGTGTGAAAAGGAACTGAAACCTACCAACACCTAAAATGTACAGTGAGATCAAAAAAAATCTGGCTCTTCTGTGACATTCTGTGACACTTCCCTCAGCAGAAAAAGATCTTCACTCATAATTTTTTGGTATGACCAGAGTCAGCATCATGTAGAAACAAGAGAATCAAGATTTGCTTCCTTAGACAAAAGCTTTTAATTTGTTTAGATTGGCAAGGAACCTTTCTTCCTATTTCAGTCAATTAATTATTTTAAATTGTGGTTCCATTGCTGTTCTCTTTGGTCATTCCATCTCTGCCTGTGGAGAATTAATTTTGCTCTGCTATGTAGTTACAGGCAGCTCTTGTAAAGGAACAGCAAATATTTGCTTTTGAGCTCCCAGACGAAGTAAAAGCATGGAACTCTGACAGCCCAGGGCTGCTGCTCACCAGGTGAGTTATTTTCCCAATACCTACTACACAGTGTGGTACCACTGCTCCTCTTTTAAGACGCCACCAGAAAACAGCACTCTTTGCTAACTCTCAGCAAATAATTACTCATTGCTGGCAACTGCTGCTGGATGGACAATAACTATCCTGCAGGGCCACATTTCAACTTCAGTCACCAATCTATACTTAAGCACTGCTGTGTATCCAGATGAAAATTCAGTCTTCCTCTGGGAAAGAAGGCACTGGAAGAGGGAAGTATCCTTAGAATTTATTTTCATATAGTATGGGGCTATAAAAAACTAACCACAATTGGGTGACATTTGAGCTGGAAAGGAGGGTTCTGAAAACAGAGTAGGTTTGTTCTAGTTGTATAGACACCATGACTCTGCTTTTCTTATCTCAACTTTTGGATTTTCATGGCAAATAATGTTTGATTTTGTGATAAAAAAACAGAACACCTGCTATACAGCCTTTCCTTAAGTTACTATTATATCTCCAAAACTGTAGATCTATCTTAATGGTTCTCTTTGGGAAAAGCAGTACCTACAATATGAATATTTTCCTTTTTCTCATGGATTTCCATCTGAGGTATTAAAATATTCACAGGAAGGAATTCAACCTCCAGCCACCAAAACTGGACAAGTATTGCTAACATTATTTTACAGACAGGCAAATAAGGACACAAAAAGAGAAGAAAAATACCAAAAAAGACTCAGACATAAAATTTGTGGATAAGCCACAGACAAAATCAAAGTCAATTATAATTCTGCTTTTCTTTTTGCCTGAAAAATGCCATCCCTACCTGGGAAGCCATCTCTACCAGCACTCAAGTGACACAGCTATTGAGATTCTTCACTTACTCTCTGTATCCTCCTCTTCATTTTCTTCTTCCTGAGGCAGCACAACATCCGTTATCCACTGCCCTCCTTTTGTCTCTCCAAGGATGTTTTCTAGCTCTACATCCTGTATGGTACTCCCCTCAGAGGAGAGCAATTTATCCAGGCCAAATTTCAAGATTTCACTCAGCTTTAACAAAGAGAAGGGGAAGTTCAGTATTATTATCTTCTAATTCCATGTCAATCCCAGTGCCTTGAGCTTCTCAGGCTTAAATGCAAAGGATGTATGAGTGGAGGATCCTAAGCTTTAAGGCTGCCTGTCCAAATATTTATGCTTTAACATGCCCCATTCTCCCAACACCTGATGGGACAAGCCCCAACAACGTATCTCCCTCAATCATAACTCATCCAGACTTGAACAGTCGTTTTTCTTTAAGGCTAAATGACAAAACAGCACTGTACTGACTACATTCAAGAGGCTTTCTTCATAGCCAGGAAGGCCAAGCTTGTTTTTGCCCCCAATGCCTTTAAAACAAAAGCCTGAATATCATAAAAATCCAGTGGGAGAAAAATATCAGCATGGAATTTCCTATGGGCTCAGTTCCACTTCTCCCACAGAAACTGTAATTGCTGAGATACATGCTGATGGGGCAGGGAGGGGAGGCAGGGGGGAAAGGATACACTAAATCCAAACCTCTCTTAGCTGCACACAGGGGATATATTCCCTTAAGTGTCACTTTGCTTGAGGTTTTCAAGCCAACTTCTCAGCACAGACCTCAGCTTTCAGGTCAAAATTATAAATCATACCCTGACTCCTGAGATACTGTATTTGCCAAGAGGCCAAAAGAAGGTTGACTGAGTTTCAGACTAAGAACCAAAAGCTGACTAGGTTATCAGCTGACTTCTTATCAGCTCTGTTTGTGAGAAAAAAGCACCAGAGACAGATCACTTCTAGAAACAATGAGTCAGCTTCCACTTTAAACCTATTATAATTAAAAAACAAGTAAGACAAAGAAAGGTTCTGTCTTCCCCTCTTCTCCAAGATAACACACCATTTTCCCACAATGAATGCACTACAAAATTGTAACAACTGTCTTCAAACATCAGATGTTGTCCGACACCCCTGGGATGTCATTTTGGTTCCTACATACAAAAGCTGCCATATCAATGCTCAACTGCTTGGTGAGGTTCAGATCTGACAGAAACATAGAAACATTCTGGGACATTTCTAAGGTGGTTACTGGAGTAAAATTGAGGATATAACTCTGGTTTACCTGTAACTCTGCTGCTCCCTGAGGCTTGGGTGGTCCCAAAGCAAACTGACCTCCTTCTACAATGGCATTGGTCAGCCGGAGCTTAGAGGCAGCTCTTCGATAAATTATTTCTTCTACTGTATCTCGCCCAATCAAGCGGATAATTTTTACAGGCCTTGAAAAGTTTAAGAAAATTCTTATTACTTACTTAGTTTTGAAGTACACTAAGCTATTTACTATCCCCTCACCCATTCCTTTGGTAGGTAAACAGGGCAAGAACTAAATAAAAAAAAAAAAATCAGGAGAAATGTGATGCTGATAAAATTCTGCTTTATACGGGAGAAATGCTCACTGCAAAATGCAGGCAAAGCTCCAGTCTCCATCTCCAACTCCAAATTTACAAAGTTCCCACCCTGAATACATGACAAGGACAAGACTGTATGTGGCTGCAGCTGGAAAATTAAGACATAAAATCCTCTCTGCCCCTTTTTAATGCTCAATCTAACCTCATACTTTAACCTTCCCTTGCCTATGGAAAGGGAAGGTAATACTGAGAGGCCAAGAGAGTCAGCAACCAAACCAGAAGTTTCTCACTTGTGCTGCCCAATCCGGTGAGCTCTTGCTATTGCTTGCAAGTCATTTTGTGGGTTAAAATCACTATCAGTAAAAATAACTGTATCTGCTGCTGTCAGATTCATGCCAACTCCACCTACAAACAAAAGAAGAAGGTCATAAAATATGTCACCAACAGAAAATAAAGAAGCTGGAGAATTTATGCTGTGCAAAGTTCTGTCAGATCTGATCAACTGTATCTAATTCAATCCATCTCTCAACCCCAAATCTAAGTCTCATAAGGATCTGAACAGATGGGTAAACCTTCCATTTCCAGCTTCCAGCTTTCTGCAGCAGCCCAAAAAGAAACTGTACAATGCAATGTAATCAAAAAACATAGGGTGTGAGTGAACCAATGCAAAGGGGACTGATTGTCAAGACTGATGAACACAGACATAACTCTTCTGCTGGCAGGCAGATTATCCCAGCATGGACTGGCTTCCCTGAAGCCACAAGGGACTGCCCAAGTCATGACTTGGCTGCAGCACAGAACCAGCTGTAAATACACCAGTGAAACAGTGGAAAACACCAAGCCAAACTATACAATAACCACAGTCCACGTGTTTATATGACTTAAAGGTATTGAGGTTAGAACTTTGGCTCTCATGAAATAAAAAGATAAAAAAAACCACAGTTAATTTTACTTTTTAAAATACCTCTACTGCGACCAGATACTGTAGTTAGAGGGGACAGACTGCTGCCTTACATTTCTCCCAGCTCATGACAAGACACCTTCACTGTAATCACAATATTCCTGCAAGTGGAGACAGTCATGAACTAGACAGTACCTGAAAATCTCTGTCCATAATATAACAGCAATGGGAATACTGTTAGCACACCTGTTCCCAGCTGAATACAAGACGCTTTGGCCAGACATAACAATGTGCAGTAAAAAACAACTCTAAGTCTGGTTGGCATGGGCAGGAAGAATTCAGGCACCGTGGTGAGACACACACATACTCCTGACACCCAGCATTAGGGGCTTCCCTTCAGTCTCCCTGTGTGCTCCCCTCAGTGCACTGTGCCATCACTGGAGCCATGTTCATCAAGACAAGTCTAACCAGAAGCCCAAAGGGAGACTTGGTCCCAGTTTGATGTTTGCAACCGAGCAGTGTGGATTCCTCCTCTGGAGACAAGCAAAAGCCTGGCTCTGCGCTTGTTTGAACAGAGACAGGGAGGTTTGAAACTGTGTAGAAGACACAGATCTGCCCAGGGAGCAAAAAGGGGAAGCACAGATGGCATTCCCATGGAGCTCTCTGCAGTCTCAGGACGGTAAAAGGCTCTCATTTCAGTCTGTCTGCCAGCTAAAGAGCATGTCCATGTTCAGCAAACTTGAGAAGCAATTCCACCAGCTTACTTAAAGGAAGTCTGTTCCTGCCTAAAGTCTGATGCTTGCAGAAATAAAATGCTGGTGAAATTCCTTAAGCTCAAACTGGCACAGAGACAGGCATTATAGAACTTGGAATAAAATAAACTCAAGAGGCTGCAATATGAAAAGGATCTTGGCACCAGCTGCCAAAAGGAAAGCACAGAAACCAGATGTCCTAGATGAGAGACCCAAGTTCAGGATGTGTCCTGTCTCCCTCAAAAATCCCCCACACAAACAGGCTCTACAGGATTCAGAATTCCCTGAAACCTTGCCAGAGAGAATTAAATAATAGTGCAGAAGCAAGATGGGTTGTTTGCCTCTCCTTACGTACCTGCTCTGGTGCTTAACAGGAAGATAAAGATGGGCTGTTGACCGAAGTTCTTGATGGCAAGGTGTCTCTCCTCACCCCTCACAGAGCCGTCCAGGCGCTCGTAGCTGTAGCCTTTCCAAACAAACAACATGAATGTTTCTACAATTTCACCTTTGCTCTTACCCTCTTACCTCATTTTCTATTGTCTCATTGCTCTCCTGAATCTTTTTGTGCCAATCCTCCTGACGTGGTTCTCATTTTATTGCCTTCATTTTTTCCCAGTTAAACCTCATATAAACTGAGGTAATGACCCTGACTTCCAGAGTGACTGTTGGTAAAGAGTAATTTAGCTGAGTCTGAAGCAGAGACTCTTAGTATTTAATTTACTGCTTGGAAACACAACAGGAAAATTCAGAGCCCAAGTAAAAGAACATTAGCACACAGTCTCATTTCTGACTATGCTGTGCTGGCTGTTGGCCCCACAAAGCAGGCCAACAACCATCAGATCTTCCTTATCCAAACTCCCACGGCCTTCAGTGTGTGCTTTCCTGTGAGCAAGCAGTATGGGATATGGCACTACATTTGGCTTTATCCTACATTATTAGTTATCCAAAACCATAAACACCAGACAAAAGCCTCTTTCATGGGAAATCCTAAGTAGGCATGGAGCCATGTGGATTGAAACAAAAGAGAATGTCCCAAGAATACATTGCTAACCTTGCCAAAAATGGTCTGATCCAACCTGCCCTCACAGACATGTTGGGGCCCCACTGTCAACAACTGTTTTAATCAAAAATTAATTTCCTGGTATAACTGTGGTTCAGTTTGTGTTTTGTGCTGGACAAAGTGAATCTAGAGTAAGCCTACTGCTTTTACTGCAATTACTTCAGGACACAGATAAACAATTGGACACAGGTATATAACGAAACATTGCTACCCTGCCATTTGTTAGCTCCATTTTATCAAGGCACAAAAGATGAAGCTACTTTGAAGAACAACACTTAACTTCCAGCTGATTTCAGGAGGCTGGTAACAGCAAAGAGCTGAACTCAAGACCTTCCAATTCACAAAGTCACTGCAGGAATATGGATGCTATCTACTAAGAAGCAATAAATGCCCATCACATTCCTTTCTCCATCCCAGGCAGATCAACCAAAATCAGAGGAAAAATGTCTGGCAGAGATGATTAGGATAAGCCCTCTCCTATCAAAGTGTGCAGAACATACCTCTATAGTCCATGTAGTCCTGCAGGATATCGAGCAGCTGAGTCATCTGAGAAAAGAGCAACACACGGTGGCCACTGCAAGAAGAACATGAGACCCTGTGATCCTCAGCATACTGTGACAGCATTTCACAGCATGGTAGGGGGGTCACAATAACTTAACCAGTCATTATTAGTTAGTTTCACAGCAAGGCTCACCACCTCTGTACATTTAACCTCCCAGAATCACAGCCCATTCCCTCACCACATTTTCAGCCCCACAGCCAAATGCAATCAGTTAAGCTTTATCTGCCATCATCATTTGCCCTGTCTTGGGTGTGGAGTCATTGAGAAGTAGCAAGGCTCTGGCACAACTCTGCTGCTGGCTGGATACAGCCTGGTGAGGATCCAAAGGAGCCTGTCTAAAAGGACCCTCAGCTTCAGCCTAGCATGACGAGGTGTTCCTCACCACATGACTGCCCTTAAATCACACACTACAATGCATCTGAAATACCAGGAAAATGTAGTCAGAATCTCTGTGACAGCAAAACATTTCCTCCTCCAACAAATGACTCTCAAAGATCAAACTCTACCTACAAATGTATGTAAGTAAGAAAAGTAAGTAAGAAACTCTCCTCCCTCCCAGCCTTAGCCTCAGACAGTGCTCTGTTTAAATCAAGACTTCACTGTAGAGCAGAACACAGATGTTTTCAAGTCCAGAATTTGCACAGGGCTGGTCCTGCAGCAAAGACATTCAAGGGAGAGGCAGCCACTCACAAGGTGCTAACAGGACAAAGACAACACAACCACATCAGAACTTCACAAGGCCTGTTGAAGCTCTGTCCTTTGGTCTTTGGGTTCCAAGTTCTGAACTCACCAGAGCACAACACAAGGGGCTCTCAACGTCAACCCCAAAACTTTTGAAGTCTCATCTTATTCTTGGGATTTTCTTTTTCACATTTGCCATGGTTTCTGCCTCCCAGGCTAACACTGGCATGCTAGCACAAAGGGACCCAACTGAGGCATTGGAAGCCACTCTTAGGAAACCCACAGTCAAACCAGATATGCTCAATACCAAGTCACATGGTTATTGTCCCAGGTTCTCATATATGGCAAATATGAGAGCATGTGAGAGAGTCAAATGCTTTAAGAAATGCTAAAAGGGAAGCTACAAAAATCTTGACAGTTCCTCTATCCCCAACACAGCTTTTTATACTGAAATGACTGCTTTCAGGTAGTTGGTAAGGTGCAAACAATAGGGCAGTGCTTGTGCTGTGCTGAGTATCTGCCCAATCTATGGCTAAATAAGGCAGTTTGCTTTCCCAATTTACTTTTTCTCCCTATGTCAACCCCATCCCAACATGACATACCCAGCATACAAGAACGAAAGGAGTTTATCCAACAAACACATCTTGCCACTGGCTTCAACAATATGGTCTCCAATCTCAAAGGGTTCTGGCTCAACACCTGGAACAGAAAGTAGTTTCAAAGCAGAGCTAATACCACACAAATAACAATTCTGTGGTCAACCTCAGTGTGTCTGCACTGCCCTTATTGCCAATCAGAGCCCCATGACACTTGCTTGAGGAGTGATGGTCCTTCTCTATCTCTAAATTACACCCTCAGTAGTTCAAAAAGCATTGTAATTTGTTTAGATGAGAGAAGACAAACAAATGGAAAGCTGCAGTCGGAAACTCAGACTTCACACAGTCTCCTACTTTATTCCTCATTATTGATGAACTGTCACGTGTTGGAACTGGTCACAAACTCACAGCTGCTACTGATTTGAGTACAAGAGTGTTTATCACTTGCTTCTTCTAAGCATTACACTAATAATAGAAAACCACTATGTAAATCAAGACAGTTATATTTTCTGTTTCAAGAGAGAAAAGTGCTTTCCTACCATTAAAGAGGTACGGGTGTGCAACACACTTTCGAAGCTGAATTAAGACATTCTGGAGTGTAACCTTCCTTCCCATTTCATTTTCAAATGCATCTGAAACAAAGAGCACAGAAAAAGAATTGAGCAGGGAAGCCCCTTCTCCATTCATAGGTGTGACTGGGAATGTCTTGGTACTAAGCACTGCTCTGAAGTGCTTCAACACACGAGTATTCCTCTCTGTGTAGTATCACATCCGAATTTGAATTTCCCATCTCAAGACTAATACATCTGTTTCCATGGACCAAAAAAAATTTTTCTCACTTTTTGGACAAGCCTTTAGAAGATCTTGATAAACACTACTTTGCCTTGTTAACCTCACTGAACTTTCTGGACTCCTTGGAAAAGGTCACTGTAATTTTTCTAGGAGTGAGTCATCAAAACTAGTGAAAGAAATTTGGTGCAGTTCATTTGCTTTTTCAAAAAAAAATAAAATAAAAAAGACAGCAGTCAAGATCTCCTGGGCAACTAGGATGTAAAGAAGAGCTGCATTTTGTGGGGAACAAAAGAAAATACATGCACATATGCTGACTATACTAGAAGATGAAGGTTCAGATTTCCTGGTGATGTTTGTGCAAACTGCTAGAAAGCCCTACAAGAACAAAAGATCTCCAGTTTTAATTTCCTTACAACAAATAAGCACTCATAAAACACATGATGGTAGTGGTTGCATTGTCTACATAGTCTGTAGTTTCCAAAAAAAACACTTGTATCTGCATCCAGTGGGTTGAAATTTGCTTTATGGCATCTGTGCTACTATTGGAAAATTTGTAGAGAACCACAGATCTAAAATTTCTTGTACCACCGTTTTGTTTGAATACCAAAACATGCAATAGGAGCAAGCTTACCTGGTTATAAGGATTTTTAATCACAGACAGATCCTCAAGCTGACCCTTCCTAGCTCTAGAATAGCTGAGCAATAGATCAATAGATACATCTCCTATTTCATCACAAACTAAACCCACAAATTAAGCAGCCCTAAACACTAAATTTGGCACATTTATTCTGTACATATCCTACAAGTAACTGTAGGATATGGCCAAAGTAACTTCTGCTTCTCTACAACAGAGCACACATGTACAGAAGGAATTAGTTCTGTTTTCAAAAATAACTGATAGAATTCAAAATGCTCAGTTACCTAGATCTTTTGTCAAAATGGCCTTGTAGTACTTCTTCTGCAGAGCTGACATTCCATGGTACAAAACCACTTCCACCTTCTTTGGCAGCTCTGCAGCCACCTCAGATTTGACTCTCCGAAGCAGAAATGGCTGCAGAAGACTATGCAATTCTTTGGCTATGCAAAAGCAGGGAGAAAAAAAAAAAAAAAAGCAGAAGAAAAGAGGCGAATACTGTGTTAAAGGTAAGGAATTTACACAATACCTTCCAATACCTTCACAATTACACATTTTACAAATAGAGAAACCAAAATGCAGTTGCAAACCTGAAACACTTAGGAGGTACATGAAGGCAGCTCTTGCTTTAAAAGTAATCATTAGTTTTTGTGGCTTTGTTTTAAAGCTAGTTACCATTAAAAGAAAGCAAAACAAAAAAGACACAACATACTTTTTTCCTAGTCAAGATAAAAGCTGCTTCTGATTGAAGTACAACATTGCTTATTACTGACCTGGCTCACTCTCCTTTTCAATAACTTGGTAATACTCAACAAACTCTTTCACTTGCTCCCTAGGAAAGATGTCAGGCTCAATAAGGCTGAGTAAGGAGTACAGTTCCTGGAGGCTGTTCTGGACTGGAGTGCCTGTGAGTAGCAAGCTGAAGCCTACTGAGAACTGAAAGAACCATGCAATAAAACAAAATTATTAGGAAAAAATATCTGTAATGAAAAGTTAGTAAATACACAAGTCCACCCACACTAGTCTTAACTTAAAAGATGAGAGGCAGCACAGAACTGCTGACAGAATGTTGCAGATTTGCCAAAAGCATCCAAATGAGGTATATGGTGTGACAGTCAAACAGCTCCAAACTGACTAGGCTGGCACCAGTGCAAGGAATTCGGGGTAAGCAACATAAGAATAAAGTGCAAAACTGACTCCATTAAAATGCTCAGATCCATGCAGTCTACAGTTTAATACTGCATACTCGGTGTTAGATAATGAGGCATAACTGGAAAATGCAGTTGGAATAGGACAGTGAAATGAAACTGTGTCAGACTAAGTTCCATTTCTGTTTGCTGGGTAACTATGACAAACAGCAACATTATCTGGTCCATGTTGCTTACAGCAATCCCTGTAAAGAGACCTGGGAAATATGTTTATCTTTGGAAAGATATAAATTTCTCTCAAGTTTGGTAATAGAAAATATGTTAGGAAGAGAGCTAAGGTGAATCATGTCTACATTTTTGTGATTATAACCAAAGCTCGTGAATTATAGACATCATGGACAGTATGTTCAGAATATATAAGACTTTCAGGAAGTTGATAAAAACCCATTTTCCAAGGTGTATTGTAGTACATTCTTGTTGATGCCAGCACAGACCAAATGCTGATGTTTCACTTCCATGACAAGAAGTGCAGCCTTCACTCGGGCATTTGTTGTACTCTAGTAGGGTGCTTTGGAACCTGGAGCAATTCTCCTAATTTCTATAAACAAGGGTGGCTCCATTAAATGGGACAGTGGATGTCAGTAGTTCAAGACTTGAGTTCTCATGATCTAGGCAAGGGTTCCTTCACCCTCACAGAGGTGGAGATGTCCTCTTGTTGCTTCATATTGTCTTAGGCCAGCCAGACTTCTACTACTCCAGTAGCACAGCTGTGGTTCAGCACTATGCTTGGCTGTTTTACATTTTCAGGTCTCTAAAACTGCTCCAACGTGGCAAGTCCAAACATGAGCCAGAATGAGAGGGAAGCGCCGAATACTGCCCACCTCCAAGCAAAGCCAACAAGGCCTTTATCTCTCTGCCACTGAGTATGGGAAGCTGTTCACCAGCTCTGAGGGAAACGAGTTGTGGTTCAGAGCTTAATGCTCTGGAAACAAACAGAGAATCTGAAAAGGGAAAAACCTTAAGAGACTAGAAGATAGATGAGTTACTTTACCTCAGAAAGTGTCTTGTAAAGCAGAGAATTTTGATTTTTCAGTCTGTGGGCTTCATCTACAACCAAGGCAGCCCAGTTAAAGCTGAACAAACAAAAACCAGCATCTTCAGTTAGGGACAGACAATTCATTCTTGTAAGTACACAAAGACTGAAGTAAGTGGTGGCTCTGCTTGGCTAAACTTGAGGTGGGGTCCCACCCCATGAACAACAAGTAAACACCAAAAGTGGGGTGTAATTCACAGGTACTGCTTTTGAAGAGCCAACATAGCTTTTTAACTATAACCTGGGTGATGCTTTTTTTAAAATTAACACTAACAAAATTCACTTGAATTTCTTGCTTCTCTCTCCACCCCCATTACTATTAGGAAAATGACATAAATATTAATTAGTTGAACACTCAAGGATGTCTGTGGTTTGGAAAAAGAGACATTAAACGAGGCCCTAGTGCAAAAACTCAACAACTATTGTGAGGTAGTGATGGAAGAGTGATCACAAGGCTTTGAAAATCACCCAAGAGAGAAGCTTTGACTTTTCTAGGTTCATACAGGTCTATGCAGTGTCTCCTCAAGCAGGCTGCAGAATCACTGGTGATCCAGTAGAACCACTAGGCTTAATAGAAACTCCACACCTTCTCAACCCTCAATGTTTGTGCCTCCTCATCACTAGGGTTTCACCTTCTACATCAGAGTCATTTCCAGGGAAAGCATGACCCTCCTGCTTTTCTTACCAACACACTTCTCTTCCCAGTGGAATACATCTGAAATCACAGCAACCTACATTCTTCCCACAGCCTTCCTGTTTGCCTCGATTTCCCTCTTTGCTACATCACAGTGGTTCTCCCTTGCCAGAACAGTCAAATGTTATTACTCTTATTCTACAAGCTCAGGAGCTGAACTGCAGGAGGACTCTGCACTGTAAAGCACTGCAGAAGCTCATGTGCAGAGCAGAGTCTGATCTCACATCTATTCCATTAAAACACGGCTCTTGCTCAACTCATTTGTGCTGTTACACTGCTCGTAAGGAGTTGTGGTGGTGAGTCATCTGGTAACTCAGACCCACCTTTACAAAGTGCTCCAAATGCTCTTACACAGGACAAGGTACAAATGATTAGCAACCACTTTTTTCAGAAAGAAGACTAAAGGGCAAAACCCTAAATTTTAGTGACATGGCTTTGATGTAATTTGTTAGCTTTAGAAGTAGGAAATTACTCTGGAGCTGATATTTCTGTGATACTAGGGCTGGCTGCTTGCTCTCCTTGGATGCTACATACCTGGGCTACACTTTAAAATAAACAGAATAATATGCAGCAATGCAGAACATTGTATGAAACTGTAAGGACAATACAGTCATGGCTACCTTACTTTAGACCTGGTTTCTACCATGATGTGCAGCACAACCTGCTATTTCCAGCAGTAGCCAAAGACACTTGCTTTGCTGACAGACAAGAGGGTGCCCACTGTGGGCCTGACTAGTCCTGACAGACACAAAACTGGGCCAGTGGGGGCCTCTGAATTTCTGCTTCTCCAAAGATGCTGAGCCACTCATTGCATATAGCTGCTCCCAGCATTTGTCACAACATCACTGCAAGGCATTGGCACTACTGCTAAGAGAAAAGGAAAATTCCTCCCCATTTCAAGTGCAGACTCCTGTAGAATTCTGCATGACTATGACAGTACGTCCTACAGGCTGAATTTCAGCTGAATAATCAGTCTTTCTAGAAGGTATAATGCTTCATAAGCTCTCCACAGTTCTGACTGGAGGCAATAAACTTCAGAATATGGTATTAGCATATTATCACTGTTATATAATGCAGGTCAGTTTCAGTGAATTTTGCAACTAATACCTTTATAACCCTAAGCTCTTGAGAATCTCCTCTGCTGGACTGATACTTAGTGTACTGCTGTAAGTCACTATGTGTCATATTGCTTTGAGTTAACTGGCTTGAAAACTGTCCTTGGGGGAAGTTCACATATATTTTAGCTGACATTAAAGCTTCTTCACTGAAAGTTGGAAAAGGCAAAGTTCTAATCACATGCCAAGAACATCCCTGCCTCTTGTGAAACAACACAGAATCTCACACATACAACCATCCACTTAAGAAACTGCCGACAGATACGCAGACTTAAATTTGAAGAAATTAAAACCAGACTCACGACTTTAGAAATGCTGCATCTTTCAGGCAAATCTGCAATGAAAGGAAATGAACTGTGATTTATGATTTAAGTAAACACATCAGTTAAGAAACAGAGCATTTTTTTGTCTGCTTGCAAACCATGGTGAAATGGAACAGAGTGGAATGAAGGCACAACCTGGGGAAAAAAGTGTGACAGCTACGTGACACCTTCAGCATGTCATGGTTTAACACCACCCACAGCCACTCGCTCACACTTTGCCCAGTGGTAGCGGGGGAAGAGAATTGGAAGGGTAAAAGTGAGAAAACTTGTGGGATGACAAGGCATGAACTGGGTGGTACAGAGGAATCAAAAAGGTGAGGAAAACTTGAGCCCTCCTTTCAAGTGATAAAGACATCACATACCTCATACGTTGTCAGGAGCGCATGGAAGGGACAGTCCTCTTTCAGGTTCTCCTGCAGTTTGGGTCGCTCTTCCTTGCTGCCTATATATGTTATGAAAGAAAGACCCGGAGCAAACCTGTTGTTAAGAGAAAGAGCAAAAAGAGTGAGCCAATATCAGTCTTTTCATGTGTTTATGACCTGGACCCCATTATGAAACACAGCCTCGGCACAGATAATGAGAACTCCTATCCAAACACCCCAAACACCCTACACTCAGAAGTCGTCTGGATCTCAGCTTTTGAATCTCACTCCTTCATGATTTTCACCTCATGTGGGCACTTCAGCTGGTTTGGACAAGTTCTAAATAAATCTGCATTCTTCTAGGTGTAAGAGTCCAAGGCAGATGACTGAAAACCAGTCTCATGACCTAACTGCTATTCTGAACTGAAAAAGGTTTGTGAGAAGCAGGTGAATGAATATAGCTGGCCCAGCTGAGGCCAAAGAATTGGCCTAAATCGTACTAAAATAAAGAAAAAAAAAGTCTGCAGCAAAGACACCAAGTCAGGGCCTCAAAAATATATTCTCTCAGTCAAAAGGCAGACAGAACCAGTTCCAGTTGTTGGGATCATAAAATTCTTCCTCATCTAATCCCACGACCACTATTTACCTAATATTTCTTCTGGAGAGCCGTACTGCTGATCTATGAAGGAATGCGTTTTCCCACAACTATTCCAACCCAAAGTCTATCCAATCAGGCCAGCTCACTTCAGAATGTAACCTGGATGACTTCAGATGCTGACAGACAGTATCGCCCAACAGCCACACAGGCAGATTTCTGTTCTAACCTTTAACTTCCCACCTTCCCTCTTAAAAGGAATCTGTGGGATCCAGACTAAAAATTCTGTACAGATTCCAGGCACAGCAGATAAAAGTCAGCCCAGTGAAGATGGGTTGCATGCACAGGTGTGATGTATTTTGCGTGCATATGTGAGCATGCCCCCCAACTTGGGTCTTACCTTTCATCATAAAGATTCCTGGCTGTCTTCAGCAGATTTTGCCTAAGAGAGGCTGAGCATGGAGGGTCACAAATCAATAAAAAGCAAAGAGCCAGTGGAGGCATTTGCACTGAAAGTCAGCCAATACTGTAGGATGGTTGGAATCATGTATACCACAGCATAATAAAGACTATGCATTAACTGCAGAGTCTGCATTGATTTGTTGGTTTAGTAGCAGCTTCTTTTTTACTTTTTATCCCTTTGAAAGGATAAAAAGGAAGTGTTGGAGTGAGCACATTTGAAAACAATCTTTGCAACTTGCTGAGCAATAATATAATAAGCCAGACAACTGTTCAAACTTACCTCTCCAGCTCCTCCTTCCAATTGCTCAGAACTGACAGAGGACAAAGTACCAGAAATCTCTCTTTGTTGGATAATTTTTTGGTCAAATAAAGAAGTAGAGAAATGGTCTAAAAGGCAAGGAAAATATTATTTTTATAACAAGGGAAGGGTTCAGCCTGAGAGCTTGACCCCACATAAGCTGTCTCCTTTTTGAGCTTTGCAGCTAGTTTCCATAGCTTCACTAGCACAAAGAATATCCAGTGGGATCCAGACAAAAAGGCTTAGATCCTAAAACATGACCTCAATATATGGAGTCCCTTTCCAAAGGCATTTCTTGCACAGCCACAAACCAGATCTACCATGCATCAATTTCTAAAACTATTTGTAACTTAAGACCTATTGAATAAAATCAGCTGAACCAAAGCACAAACAGTCATTTTCCAACAAAACTTAAAACCACTGAAAAACTTCAAAAAAAATAATTCAACAAACCTCTGAAAAAATTAGACCTATAAATTTTAATCCATGTGTTGATAAACACAAAAATCACCTTGGTACAGGTGCATCAAAAGGACATTATTTTCCCTGTACTGGCTGTATATTGTGCCTTCAACTCTGCACACTATGAATTATGCATTAAGGTGTTTGCATAAAATACAACCCCTTTTACAAAACCCTGAAACCTTTTTAGAGTTAATCAGGACTTAACTTGGGACTTGTTTTAAGTGGTTAAGGAGTGAAAGAGACAATGAGCTCTCTCACTTGAGTATGGAATTCTAAATGGGGGAGGGGGGAATAATTAGAGTGCTTTTTCTCTTTCATTCTGCAGAAACACTGGGCTAAAAAAAAAAAAAAAAAGAAGTTCGGCAAAGATTATTTTCTGGAAGAAGACACACCTGACAAGTCTTCCCAAGACCCATCTCATCACCCAGGATACAGCCATGCTGGACTTCATAGCATTGCACCAGCCAGTTTACACCTTCTAATTGATAGGGACGAAGCTTAATGCCTGGGAATAAAAGTGATTTGTTACATTTACACAGTCACCCAATACGGTCTACACACAGTTACACTAGAAACAGGTCCTGCCCAGAACAGGCCTTCTTAAACCTCTGCCTTACAAGAAAAGCACAGCAGCCTTCAGCAGAAGCTGGTTTACCCTCCTGATGAGCAAAGACCCCAACGTTATAGTAATTCTATTAAACTAAAGCGTATTCAGAAACTTACACACACAAAAATGCCCCAAGCCATTGCAACAGACTGTACAAGGAACCTGGCCTAGTAATTAGGCTGCTACTTTGCATTCCTAAAAGACAGCTTGATTTTCAGCTCCAGTCACTTTTTAAAATATGTAAGCACTAGATCCAGGGACACGCTTTAGGCTACCAGAAATGTTTGTCACTATCTATTAGTGTATAATAATAATTTCTCAACAAGATGTTTTCCAGCTTTTCTGTACTTTAAGCTAGGGCAGACCTCACCTATAGGCCACTGTGACTACTACCACCATTGCAATCCTTATTATGGGGCACAATATGTCAAAATTAATACAAAACAAGTCACATAGGAGTTGGCAAGACCTTTCCTTGTCCTTGGACTGTAGTGTGTGTATTGTGACATTGCTGCCCTCTCCTCCCTGGGAAAATGTGCACATCGAGTGCATGAAGTAACTCACCAGCCCACAGGATACACAAACCCAAACCAGCACGGGGATTGAGATAAGGACTTCCAGCAGCTAAGGAAAATATGCGGGCAGGATGGATTGCCCAGGCATTCCCCTTTAACATCACCCTCCAGGCAGCAGAAAGCCCTTTAATTCATGCTCAACGTCAGCCCATTTCAAGGCTGCTGAACAGGTCAACTCTTGTCTATCTTGTCCCAAAGCACAGAGCTGTCTGCGGCTGTGTTGAGGCATTAGGGGGGGTTAAAGCCGGGCTCAACCCTGGCCCAAACACCCACCTAACCACAAAGCCAAGGAGAGGTTCTGCAGCAGCCAGGGAAGGCTCACACGAAGCATCGAGCATGGCAACAATGGCATCTCTACAGCAGCTGCAGCTCACTTGGACAGGCCAGAGAGCCACTTTATTTGCACCTTTATTTATTTCTGGCCTCGGGGCTGTTAGTACAGTGCCCAGACAACCCCAGCTGAGAGAACTGGGGTTGTTCAGGCTGGAAAAGAGATGGCTCTGGGGTGACCTAATTGTGGCCTTTCAGTACCTGAAGGGAACTTACAGGAAAGATGGGGCAAGACTATTTACAAGAGCCTGTAGTGACAGGACAAGGGGGAATGGGTTCAAATTGAAAGAAAGTATGTTTAGATATTAGGAGAAAATTCTTTACTGTGAGGGTGGTGAGGCACTGGAACAGGTTGCCCATGGAAGTTGCGGATGCCTCATCCCTGGAGGTGTTCAAGGCCAGGTCGGATGGGTCTTCGGGCAACCTGGTCTACAGGGAGGAGTCCCTACCCATGGCAGGGGGGTTGGAACTGTATAATCTTTACAGTCGCCTTCCAACCCAAGCCACTCTATGAGCTGGGCAGCACCGGACAG
>VZTX01015300.1:120438-155605 GCA_013400915.1 Pardalotus punctatus
GGGCGTGGGGCGGCGGGGCCGGCGCTCACCTCTCTCTTCTCGCCTCCTCTCCTCAGTGGGCTCCGCGGCTGAGCGGCGCTGGTCTACGCCTCTTCGTCCATGTGGCCAACACGGTGAGTGCGGGCCGGTAAACAGGGCAGTGAAAGCCGGCGCTGCTCGGGGAAAAGCGGGCGGGCGGTTCGGAGGGAGCGGGGCTTGGCGGGGAGGTTGTGGCTCTCTGCGTGCCCTCGGCTTCACCCGGTCCCGCAGTTGTGGTGCCACGGGCCCTGAGAGCGCCGGCCTCTGGCCGAGGGTGTCCTGTGTGTCTTTGGCTGTGGAGAGCCCAAAGCTGACATCAAACTCGAGATACAGCTGCCACTAGCTTTTCTTGGATGTCACAGAACTTGGTGCCTCAGCCCCTCTGAGGGGGGTTTCAGCAGGGTGCTGAAGGCAGCTGTGCCCCAGGGGCTCCCCTCGGGTGGGCTCTGGCGTGTTTGGGAGCCTGCGGGCTGATCCCTGCTGTGGCAGTGGGAACACTTGGTGTCAGGATGCGGAGGGGAGAAAAGCCTGCATCCCCTGGGCACTGCCCCCCCCGTTCCAGCTTCTGCTGAAATCGGGTGGGTTTGATTGCTGCTGCTGTTGCTTGGCCTTTCCTTTTGAGCCAGTATCAAGGTAGGGGCAAAAGTTTCATTTCAGCCGTGTCACCTGTTACAAAGCTTGGTTTCTGACTGGGCCTGGAGTGAAAGCTTAATGGGCTGGGTTTATTTGTGATAATAACCTTGTGAGTGGCTTTCTTTCAAGATGTAACAACCAGAACACCTTGTTACCCTTTGCTTTGTGGCTGCTTCTGGTGCATGGTGAAAGGCTTGTTTTCATTCCTGCCATCTCCCTTGGAAGGGAGATGTGAGATTGTCAATCTCCTACAGGATTATGCTGTGTTAGATTAGATGTAGATTAGGAGCCATGTGCTTTCAAAAGTGCTGTAATTCTCATTCAATGTGTGAGGTAACATGCCACTTTGTGTGACTAGCAGTGTGAGCCTTGCCTCAGACTTGTACTGTATTTGTACATCCCATAACATGTTTCTGAGTCCATTGTTGAGACAAGACAGGCTAGAACAAGACTGGTCTCTTTGGGACTGCTGATGCAGCTACACTGGGAGCCGGGGTATTGAAAGAGTATTTCAGCTGTCTGCTACCACAGAGTCTAAATTTCTCACACTTTTCCAAGTTGACTAGTTTTATTGCAGGATCTCGTTGAGACACAGGAAAAGTCCTAATAGTGTGGTCAATAAAATAATAAGCTCATGCCTTATCCAATGTTTCATAATCTGTGGAACATGAAGAAAATAGCAGATGGGAGCTATATAGATGCTTAACAGTGTTGCAGCTGCAAATGCAGGCTTTTTGTGTGAGTCAGGGAAAGAAAAAGGCAGAAGAATACTCTTTTTATAATATGAGAGGTGGGGGACCATTTCAGGCCATTTTTGTGGTGTGAAATACAAATGTTTGTGCTGTTTCTTTACTGCATAGCATTGCATGCTCTCTAGGGTGCTCTGAGCCTGCAGCAATCATAGCATATTCAGCATTCCTTGTCTAGTGAAGGAGGTGTTCAGGTCAAAGCTGATGCAAACCAACATTTTTTCTTGCTCTTTTCCTAGGCTTTTGGACAGATCTGCTTGCTGCCATTCTTAATGAGGTAAGAGTGGGGAATTTTCTCCCACTCCAAGTTTCTTTTATTTCTTTTTTTTGGGTTTAAGCTGCTTGCATTGCACACTGCTTATAGGTTTTTTGAAATTACATTTTTAAGAGAAAGCTGCATAGTTTGATTAGAGTGAGCAAGATTATTTCATAGATGTTTACTAGATTATTCTTGTAACTACTGTCATTTGAGTGGGTCTCTATGAGAAGAAATTAACCTTTTTTCACACTCATGCAGGTGCATAGAAACTGTATTCGCCAGCTTTTTCTTTTGCCTTTTGTTTGCCTTTGTGTCTCTTTGCCTTTGCTCTTTTGTTAAAAGACAATCTTTTTTTCAAAGCTGGTGGATGTGCAAATATGCTGTGTTTATCACTAATAGGGTTAAAAGAATAGTAGTAGTGGGGAAGTGAGGCCAGACATAAAATTCAGAGGTTTTGGTAAGTTCTTTTTAATGATGTTCACTATTTTAGGTCAGCCTTTCCTCTTTCTCTCACATGTGTTTTTGTTCAGAAACTGATTTCAAGTATAGGTTGCACTAAGAGACACTTTGATAAAAGGTTCAGCAACCCCAGGCTCATGCTTTTTTCACATAGTTTGCCCATCATTTGAAAGGTCATCTGTGCAGATCCCAGGACACTGAGAACTGTGTTACCTCTGAACTTTACTTGGGATGTGGGCTTTTTGAGCAAATCAAACCCAGGCAAGTGTCACTGCTGTTGTACAGCAGATCATTCCTGTATATCTGTAACAGGGTCTTGATTTTCTTGCTTTATGTAGTCCAAGCTACAGATTTATGCTGCAATCCGTGTTGTATTTCATTGCAAACAAACTATGTTGAAGCAGGTTGCAGAAAAGTCTGAAGAAGTGCTTGTTTTGACAGGATTAGTGGTTCAATGTATGGCTTATACTACATTCTCCTTTTATTTTCCTTTCCATTCCTGTCTTGTTTGGTCTGGGTATGAGAGGTCTAATTAAAGTGAATCGAAAACTTTCACCATTTGTTTCTCAACTTGGGTTTACAGAGGCTGGCTGGCCTTATGTCAGGGGGTAGGAGGCTTTGTTAAGCAACCTGAATAGATTTGATGCTGCCTTTAGGAAAGATGTGAGGGAGAGATTAGCTTGTAACTGTTGAAGCTCCCTACTGTGAAAGCAGACTGCTAAGACAAAAAATGTTCTTGGGTAAGGTTCCTTCTGAACAGTCTGAAAAATTAGTCATGGTTGAAGTTGAAAACTCCAGCAGTGACTCTCTCATTCAGGATGAACAACTTCTCGCTTATGCGTTCCCTTGACATTCATGAAGATCCCACATTTATCCCAGAGGTTGCTGCGGGGGTTACAGAAGACAAGTCTGAGGCTAAAAGCACTTCAGATGTTATCAAGCACCTGACAGATGCAAGGTCAGTATGTGATGTGTAACAGAGAAGTGGAAAAACACATGTGCTAGTGCTGTTATGTTAGTGAGAAGCTGTCATTGGCAGCAATTTAAATTGAATTCTTGTTTCCATGCCCAGCCACTTCACAAAACAAATAGTGCTGTCAGTCATCGTGCCTTTTGTAACCTATAAATCACCAGCAATTGCAAGCAACATGAAAGGGAAAAACTTAAGGGAGTCTGCCTATTAGGGAGAGACCAAATTCTGCCCTCTCCAGGGCTCTGGTTGCACTATTAAAGCAGATACGCTTAGTGTTTAGCCAGTCAGTGCTAAGTGAGTTTACAGGAGTGCTGTTTCTGTCCTGCAGGGAAGCTCAAAGAGAACACCAGATTTGCTTGGTGAAGGACCACAGTTTTTAAAGGAATTGATGCGCAAGAAATTAGCTTTGTTAGTGATGAGAAATGATCTGTTCCTTATATGCTAGAGCCATTGACTTGGTATTGAAGCAGTTTGCTGATGTGTACCTTGTGTGTGCTGCATGGCACCTTTTCCCATTCCTGCACCACATGCCAGATATGCTGCTGGTTGTCTCTGGAGCAAACTTGTGACAGAGGTCCTGGGGGTAGGTTCATGAGTGTATTCCAGCTAGGCTATAATGTTGCAGTGGTGAGTTTGAGTAGCAAATGTAAGCCTGGAATACATTTTGAACAGCTTAATGACTGCTGTATTTCAGTAAGAATGTGAAGAAACTAAAACATATTGGCAAGACTCATCCCTTATTTCTGTGGCATCCATAGTGTACCTGTTGCCTGGCTTGTGTGCAAGGAGTCTGACAGAGTGTGAGCTGCAGTGCATGGGCTGGCAATCCACATGGTTTGCTGTGAGTGAGTGATGCCCAAACCTGCACTGGACAGTGATGCTGAAGTCTGCAGGTCTAAACAAAGCTGGCTTTGGTGGCTCACAGTTGCCCCTTTAATCCCTTCTTTTGCAGGTCTGATTCTGCTAGGAATGGGTTTAGCTTCAAAGGGATCAAAGACTATCTGGAATGCTACCGGTAGGTGAAATTATGTCCCGCATGTTCCTCTTCTATGGGCTGCTACTCTTCCACAGGCTCTCAGCCATCTCTTTATTAGCATTGTCCTTGAGGTGCCACTGTTTACAATCAGTTCTGCTGTTCTTTCCCTTTAGTAGAATAACGAAAGAAAGTCAGCTAGGAGAACTGGCACAGCTTTACAAGCCCTGCAAGAATATTTAAATGCCATTTTCTTTGGCTTATTGTCAGTCTTCTCTGAGAGAGATTTCTACATACTTTGTTTGCTCAGTGAGTGAGAAGTAGATGAAGGTTGATCTGGATTATGCAAGTTGTGCATACTGTGTGTCTCTCGTGAATCTCTTGGTTCACCCAGCTCCTTGTGCTTCTCTGGGCATGACACCTGCTTTTACCCAGTAAAGGTGTCCATCTTGGAAAGAGCTGAAAACACACCCCTCACTCTGGGGTTCCAATGAGATGTTGGGTGCCTGGTAATCCTAGTTGCCTCTGGGACATGTGCCAGGTGTGGAAGGCTCAGATAAATATTCTTGCACTCCTAGCTCTTGATTCTCAAGGGCCACCTCTGCCTGCAGGCTGTGGCCTCAGAGCAAAGGGCTGATACCACAGTCTGGTGTAACAGGTGCATCTTGGTCACAGGGCTTTCGTGACAGCCAAAGATGGTGTGTTTGTGGTGTAACACAGCCTTTGCCGGGAGGGTGGGAAGGCTTATTAAAGGTGGGTTATGACATTACTGCTGGGAGCCCCTTCTCTATAATGAGAGGCCTGTATGAAGGGGTCTGCCCTCTTGATCTTAGCTCATGATATGAGGAGTTTCATAACTTCCAAGCTTTCAGGAGCTTGAGGAGGACTCTCAGTAAAGCTGTCACCTGTTTGTCCCTGTTTATCTGTCTGGTGGTTCAGGAGTATCTGGCTAACTCTCCTACCTTTTGCCCCTCCTCTAAGGGGCATTCTGTGTAGGCAAATTCTCCCCTTAAGTAAAAGAATCTCCTGTCTTGATGGTGTCAACTGCGTTCAGATCATCACCACACAGATTCTTACCTAATTCTTGTTTAAAGCTGTGACAGCTGCCATTGTGCTGCATGGGAGACAAACCCTGTGTGTGGATGAGGTGAGGGGATGTCTTGTAACAGGTCTCTGTCTTGTAGGAGTGGGAAGCTGACACCAACCCAGGTAGCCAAGAACATCATTGCCATGTTGGAGGATTGCGACAAATCCACGCCCCCACTCAGAGCCATAGTGCAATGGGACCAGGAGCAAATAATGCTGGTAATGTCTGCTGCTGGTAGGAAAGGAGCCTCTGCCACCCCAGGAGCAGTAGCATCCGTTAGAAGGGGCAGAGGCTCTTCTGCTGATATATTGCACAGAGAAATAAGTACATTCTTCCTTGCTCTGTGTTTAGAGGCCTACAAACAAGTTTGCTGTCTTTCCTGCAAAGAAAGGTAGCATTAAAGCAATCTGTTTCCTGCTGGATGACTGTTTATAACGAGACTTCTGTGCTTGTGTGGCATCCATTAGCGTAGATGGGTCCAAGTAGTAGTTTCCTGCCAGCATATGGAAGAAGAAAGAGACTTTGATAGGCTGGCCAAGAAAGCCATTTTTGATATCCATTCTGATACTGGTGATGACCTTCAGCCCAGCTAAATATATATATATAACATATGCTTTGTGGTTTTTTGTTTTCTCTGTGCAGATGGCTGAGGCCTCCACTACTCGTTACAGGAATAAATGTACCCTGTCTTGTCTGGATGGCATCCCAGTGTGTCTGAAAGAAGAGTTCAAAGTGGTGAGTTTCCTTGTCTAGCTGCCAGTTCATGCTGCAGGTGGTTAACCTGGACAACTCACTGTGATGAGGTTTTGAGACCAACTCCTCAGCAGAAGCCTGAGAATATGTTTGTAATAAGGGGTAGTATGTGGGTTTGCAGTGAGTAGGATTAACAAGTTTTGCAAGGTGAAGACAGATCTTCCATACAGCAGATGTGTTCCATATCATGTACTGATCTCTTTAATCCATGGGGAGTAGAGGGTGGGTGTGGGAAACAGTCTCTTATGATGAAATTAGAGTGTATAAAAACATTTGTACAGTGGGTGTAACTGTCTCTATTTCTCAAGCACTGACCCTGCTCCACTGGCTAAGCATGCCTCCCTCCTTACATTAAAATATATGTGTCAAAAATATGCAAAAATGTCAAAAAATAAGTTACTTTGAAAATCCACACTGACAAGGATTTTTACTTGTGGCCTAACAACAGCTATCAGTAAATATGCCTGGCAGTGCCATCAGGCTGTTGTAGGCCCTGCAGAGGCCTACCCCTAGGGTGGGAGTCCTGTTTATGTACAGATTCTTCTATTGCTGCCTCAAAGTAAAGAGTATATAGTATACCCTGAAAAAAAGTCTCTTATTTTGGCACTTGACTAATCTTAGTGCCTGGCTTCAAAGCATGCAGATCTGAAATGGTGTAGCTCTGTCCATAGATGGAGCACAGAGCAGTGTGCTGTGGGGCCAGGGTGATTGTTTTGCAGCCTCTGGGCAAAATAATCTCATTGCTTCTGGGAGGCAGACTTTGTGACCATCTATGTGTTTCTGCTCTTCTGTATCATGGTGTGAAAAGGACTTCTCTGCATGGGAGAAGGACCAAATATTGAAGGGTTAAGTGTCCCTCCTAACAGAGATCAACACAGGGCAAGTTGAAGAGTCATGCTTCCTAGCCCTTACTTACCTCCATGGGTTCTAATGCCTGGGATCTGTTGTGATGTTGAAGTGTGTGTGTGCACATTGCCAGGGTTTTAGAATGAATAATTAGGTGTTTTCTTGTTAAGGTGCCTTACCATCACCGAGTGGGAACAGTGTATCTTGGGACAAAGCCAGAAACAGAAGATGCTACTGTGGCCAGGAAGCTTCGAGAGGCTGGGGCTATCATTATTGGGGTCTCAAACATGCATGAACTAGGAACTGGAACAACTGGATGCAACCCTAATAGGTAAAAATCCCTTTCCTCTCTCTCCCCCCAGTCTAGAAATACGTATGACTGTCCAGAACTCTGAGGGAAAGGTACAAAAATAAGGGCAAGCATGTGAGGGGAAAAAAATAAAAATGGAACCATGAGAAAGCCCTGGGGGCATGAAAACCCAACGTTGTAGATTTGAGGGTCAGAGTAGCTGTGGAAGCCTGAAGGCTCATGAAACCAAAGGAAGGAAAGGCTCCAAGTGTTGTCTGTTGAGTAAGGAACTTGGTTGTCAAGCCTTGCAGGCATGGAGATGTGAATGTTTATAGGATGAGTGGTAGACAAAAGCTGTGACAGGAAAACAAATAAATACTTGTGTAATGCTCAGCCTCAGTGATGGCTGAAGGCCTAGAACAGTGAGGAAAAAGATACAGTCATCTCAGGAGAACATAGTTTTATTTCCTAGCTAAAACAGGTTCACCGAATTTGCCTTACTATGGTGAATTGTCCAGCTATAGCCAAGCTGAGAACTCAGTGCCAGAGCAGTGATGCTCATGGCCTTGATAAGCCTTGTGTAGAGCCACACTTGGTGCATGTGCTGCTAGGTGGAACTAGGGCTCCCCCTCAGCTGCAACAGCGTGCCAGCATTTCCTCACCGTGGGAGGTCGGCTGGATACCCAGCGGCTTGGCAGGGCTCTGCTGGCTGGGGGGCTGTGGTCAGGCTGGAGACTTGGGGAGCTGCTGCTTGGGGATAAAGGGCAGAGCTGATTTGCTTGTCTGTAAGGATTGCTGGCCACCAACTGCTCCACCTTTTGGAATTGCATAATGCACTGTGGCAGGCAGTAATGGCATGGTGCCATTGCAAACAGGAGAGCTGAAACAGCATCTTTTCTCTTGCTTTGGGCCTGTCTCTTTTGGATAGGCTGCTTATGCTCACAAGAGAGTGGACTCTGAGGCAGAAGTCTTTTTTGCATCCTGTTTTATAGGGACATGGCACTTTCTGAGATTAAATGGTGTCTCCTTACCCGACATCAGAATCCCTGAGCTGTGTTTCTGGATCTTTTCCTACCTTGTAGTGCACACAGTCTGTCCTAAGAAAAGATTAAACAATCTTTGTCTGCTTCAGGTACCACAAGATCCCTAGGAATCCCTACAAGCCTAACCACTTCACAGGTGGGAGCTCCAGTGGGTCAGCAGCAGCTGTAGCAGCAGGTAGGTGGTCCTAAACGGAGGTGGTGGGAGGAAGGTCCTGAGCTAAAGTACCTCAGGCTTTTTGGTTTTATGGGGGGGTTTAGAAGCTGGAGGGAATTTCTACCTAAACAGAGAGCTCTGTGTGCTGTCTTGGATACAGCTGCTGGTAGAATGGACAGGGCAACATGATGTGTCTCTGATCACAGGCCAATGTGCGGTTTTTTTGTAGGTCTCTGCCCCGTGGCTATTGGCACAGATGGAGGAGGCTCTGTGAGGATTCCTTCTTCGTTCTGTGGTGTGGTGGGGCTGAAAGGTAGAGCCCTTTAATCATGGAAGGGTGTGTGTTTGTCTTGTTTGCTGTTTCAGATAGAATGCCATAAACAAGTCAGGCACTTGTTAATTCCTGTGAAGTAAAATTTGACCAGAGAAGCTCCAAAATATAAGTCGTGAGGGTTCTGAGAGTCATGAGGGTTAGACTGGCAGCATGGAAGTATTCTCTACTGTCTGTTGAACAGATGTTCAAAAAAATCTTACTTACTTACGTTAAATGCTAAACAAAATACGTGTGCTGCTTTACCTTTCTACCCTTTCTACCTTTCATTTGAGACCAGATACTCAGCCATTACTCTCTTTCCATCCTTCAATATGGCCAGCTCAACAAATCTTGATTCATCTGAGGAAGATAATGATGATGACAAAATGTAACTGGTTAGAAAGGTGGTATGAGTACTTGCAGAAGACAACTGGTGTTAGGTGTGAAGTCTTGCTGGTGAAGTGGGTGAGACCTCCCATGGGTTGCTGCTGTTGATAATCCTGCTCCTGTGCCTGTTCTTCATACCATAAATTCTGCTTCTGCATATTTAAATACAAATACTCCAAAATGTCCCTGCACATTTTTCCCCTCAACTAAATAATCTCTTAGGGCAGAAGCCAATCTCACTAATTAATTGGATGCATGTGTTTCACTGATGAGGCAGATCATGGTCAGCAGAACAAGGTACTGAAGGATGAGAGACTGGGCTCTGAAACAGCAGACATAAAAGTGACTGGCAGGGGTTTGTTGTTTGCCCTGGGTGCACCAGAGCCATCTAGGTGGCTCCTCCTAGCGACTGCTGATACCCAGCTAAGTCCCCTTTCTTGTTCCCCAGGTACGTTTGGGCGCATCAGTTGTCATGGCAGCTTGCCCCTCTCATACTCCACAGTCAGTGTAGGTAAGAGGACTTGTGCTCCACTTCAGGGAGCTTGCTGCATGCTGCTTTCACAGGGGGGCAATCTCTGCCTAGAAAAGACCTCGGGAGGAAGGTACTATTTACCCCTTGTCACTTTTTTATAACTGATCTCTTTTACAGGCCCTATCTGTACGTCAGTGGCAGATGCAGCCATTGTTTACAGTATCCTTGCTGAGCCAGATCCGCTCTATCCATATGGTAGGTGAGCCCTCTCTCACCCTGAGCCCAGATGCTCTGTTTTCCTAGAGGCATCCTAGAATAAAAGGAGGAACTCTTCTTTGTTTCCTGCAGGACTAAAACAGCCCAAAGCAACCCTATCTGATATGTGTGCTCCTGACCTGAAAGGCTTAAAACTGGGAGTGGACTGGACATTTTTTAAGGTTCCTGGTTTATCTCTATCTTTCTGCTACTTTGCAAAAATAAGATTTTAAAGGACCCCAGTGCATTCATTGCTCTCTTGCCTGTTGCCATTAGAGCTTCTCATATTTAGTCCTATAGTTGGAAGATAATACAGCCTGTTTAAAACATCAACATGGAGAAATTTTTTTCTAAGGCAGCCTTTTGAGTAAGTCTGTTGGAGGCATAAGGAAAAGTAATGACTACTGCTGATTTTATTGGAAGCAATGCTTCTGAACTGATTACAAAAGGCAGTTAGTTTAAAATCAAATGAGGAGAAGGAGTGTATCCACTTGGTGACAGTGGTGTAGCTGCTGAGTGTTATTTCATCATTCCAGTATAGAAATTTGGCTTGCAAGCTAATACTGCCTGGAAACTGTAATGCAACCCCACAAATGTGCTCAGGATTTCTTCCTGGAGGTATAAAAAACCTCATACTGGCTCTGCCACAGTGCAGAGGAGGAATATCCTCTCCTCTGGAAAAGCTGACCTTTCCTTTGGGGTGTCACCTGCAAGCTGTTCTGCAGCATGTGATGACCTAAGGCGGTTCTGTAGGACTGCCTTTCACTGCTGTTAGGGACAGGAACTAGGAAAGCACCGTGATGACTGAAGCCCTGGTGAGTGTGCTCACCAAGAAGAGGAGAACAGTTACTAAAGTCTACTTAGTTCTTTCCTTTTATTTTTTAGGCATGTGATGCTGAAGTCCTGTCCACCTGTGAGAAAGGTAAAGAGGAGAAGTCTGTAAGTCTCTTATTGTGCCTGATGTTATGGTGTCACTTGGTGCTCCTCTTATGTATGCATTAAATAAATCTTGCCTGAAGTTCTTACAGACAGTTGCTTAAAGGGCTGGCTGGATAAACAGCAGTAGCTTTGTATTAGGGAAGCCCCCCTGGCTGCTGAGGGTTAAAAAGCTCAGCAGTTGTAGGCTTGTCAGATTACAATGGAAGAATGCAGTCCAGTGTGCTCAGCTTCTGTGTGTATAAAGACAGATCTGTGTTTGGTAATACTTACTCTGCAAGATTTAATGGTAAAAGACTTTTAAGGGAGGGCCTTGTTTCACAAAATAATGCTCAGTAGTAATACAGTGCTAGGTCTTTGTGATGTATCCAGTCCTCTGGTATTTCCTTGCAATCAGCCAAATGGTGCCTTTAGAGTGGCTTTGTCAGAGTTTAGACTAAACAAAATTCACCCTGGTACTTGGGGGTGGGGGAGGGAGTCTCTACAATGCCTGGTATAGTAGTTGGTCTCATGTGCATTGGAGCTGAGATAGTTCACAGTATTCAGGCTTTGCCTGGATTTTCTTCACCCTCCTTATTTCCACAGACATTTCTACATGTATAGAGTTTTCTTAGGAGAGATGGACCATAATCAAGCTTTGGTATTTATGAAGAAGTTGGGGGTCACAGAAAGAAGACGATTCTTTTCAGACTGCAAAAGATTCACTTTTCCCAAAGTCTTGGTGTACAGCCTTGTTAAAGTACATCAGGATTTAGTGACCCTGTATTGTTGATCTGGTCTCTTAAGTATTTCCTGGCTCTTCTACCATTATGGTTCAGAAGAGACTTTGAATAGGAATCTCATGATGCTAAATAATCACTTCATGCTGATAGAACATGGTCATGTGAAGTGCTCAGGGAAACATTGTCAGTACACCTTTTTACTCCTTGGCTTAATTATGAGGCTAGAGGGGTGAGGTGAATTTGCCTGAAATATAGCAGATAAATTAGGAACCTGTTTGCAAGGCCCTGCCCTGTTGGAATACTGAGATGTAGTTAGGTTGAAAGCATTTTCCTGAGAGAAGCAACTGCAGCATTGCATGCCACGTGGTGCCCTGAAGATGCTTGCCCTGCAATGGCCTATGGGGTCTCTCACTCTGCAGGGGTTGGGGATTTGCAGCCTTTCTGTGAAGTCTGGTGAACTCAGGGATGCTGTCTGTGTACACAGCCGTGGAGCACCTGCAGAATTTGGGAGCCAGCGTGGTTGAAGTCTCTCTTCCAGAGATGGAGGAAGCGCGAGTGGCACATGTGATCTGCATTCTTAGTGAGATGAGGGATTTCCTGCAACCTGACTTCAATAAACATTTCCATGAAATGGTAAGTAGCACTAGCTTGGAGCAGTGTCAGTAGTCCTGGCTGATACAGAACAAATGTCAGTGAGAAACCTGAGGTCTTCCTGCTTCTATGATAAACTGCCTGTTGGACAACTACTGATACAGAAGAGCAGACCTGGAAGAGAGCTCCTGGGCTGTCACAGTTCAGTTTCCTGCAACCAGAGCCTTAATCAGTGTTCTTTCTTTCAGAATTTGGAAACTCGGGCTAGCCTGGCTTTGGCTTGCCAGTTCACAGCTCTGGATTATATTACGGTAAGGAACATACTGGGGTGAAGGCTGAAGGGAGACACTTAGTGAACCTGTAAAGGTGGGGTAGGGGCTTCTCTTAGCCTCCCCATACCCATGGGAAGATGTTGCCCAACTCTAGCTGTCCTCTGCTGTGAAAGCATGCTGGATGGTGGGGCACCACAGAGGACATGCCATCTGTCCTGTATCTCAATTCCAAATTGTGGGAATGGTGTTTTCTTTTGCAAAGGCAGATATGCTGATGGGCAGTCTGCCAACATCAAACATGAATTCTTGAGCCAAGATGGCCCAGTCAGACAGTATTCTCTCTGCTTGCAGGCAAATCGACAGAGAACTCGGAGCATGAGATTTTTGCAAGAGATCTTCAGCACTGTGAACTGTATCCTTACACCAGGTATGGGCACTCTTTGCTAAAGAGCCAGTCCTCAGCAGCTGTGTGGTGCCTTTTAAGAACAGTCACTTCATTAACTTTCCCTCCTCAATTTTAACAGCGTGGCTTTTGTGCGAACACTTTGCTGTGCCTTACACCTTTAGATGATAATGCAGCCTGATTAAAAAGACTGCTGTGTATTTCTAGACTTAATGGTTGTATCCATGGCACTGCATCAGGTTGCCCAGAGAGCCCATGGAATCTTCATCTCTGAGAATATTCAAAAGCTATTTGGACATGGCCCCAGGCACCCTGCACTAGCTGACCATTCCTGAGCGAGGTGGTTCAATAAGATGGCTTCCTGAGGTCCCTTTCAAGTTCTATCATTTTGTGATTCCTCCACAGCTGTTCCTTCCACTGCCCCAAGAATTTATGAATCTGACCTCTTGACTGGGAGCAGCGATATGTCCTTCACAGTCCGGTCTATGAGGTAAGGAAAGTGCTATTTGCACTGCACAAACAGAAGTTTGGGAACAGCTGGAGAAGAAAGACTGTAAGGTAGGACAGATGAATCATAGCTGCCTCTCCCAAAAAAGGATGAATTTGCTGCTGTCCCAAGGCAGGAATAGATGACAGGCTTTTTCCCCTAGGTTCATGCAGCTTGGTAACTTCACTGGGATTCCAGGCCTTGTGGTCCCCATTGGATATTCTACTGCTGGGCTTCCTATTAGCCTCCAGGTGAGTATTTGCTCTTTGTGAATGCTGGGTCACAAAATCCCCAGCTGGCTTTGTCCTGAAGCACCATAACCAGGTCCCTGCTGTTCCCCACAGCTCACTTGAGGAGCTAGCAGGTACTGGAAATAAAAGCTTTAACTTGAGGGTGATTTGCTTCACTCCTAAACAGCAGATGATCTCTTCAGGTATCTGTGAGAAAGATTTCTGTCTCCCTGTCTACTTGCATCAGTACCCAGCATTGGTCACTGCTTTCCTTTATTATTTCACATTTCTGTAATGTCTTTAAATCCTTTCCTCTTGAAACAGGTCTCATGTACAGGAAAGGTCTATGTCTTGCAGTTGAAAGTCACACAGCTGCCTTTATCCCAAATACAGTGATGCCATACTTCCTGGGGTAAAAGGGGAAAATGTGTTTTTTGGGGATGTTGGTGGGGGGAGAATTGTTTTCAAGTCTTTCAAGGGCATCTATATATGATGATGCTACTTTTTTTTAATTTGTCCTTCTGCCTCTCATCTTCTCCCAGGTCATGGCAAAATGGTGGGATGAAGCTGTTCTTCTGAGGATTGGCCTAAAGCTGGAGCAGTTCCGTGACCAGACCAAAAAACCATCCATTTATTATGATGTCCTCGCATGATGGAGCAACCAAGATGGGGAAAAGGTCTTTGTTTTTTCCTAGTCTGACCTGACCAAGTATAAGACTGAACTTGTTTTCAATGTTCATCTGAATAAGGCTTAGTAGCAGGCCCATTTGAGGAATGGGGACAAACCACTGATCTAATCAGGCACTGATGCTGAGCAGACATAATTTCTGCTCCCTGCTTGGTGGATGGTCCAGTTTATACTAGGATGACTAACTGTGCTAGCTAGTTGGGTTTTTGCCCAACAGGAGAAGCTGCAACTATCTTCTACGATTTCTTCCCATGGAGGGGTCCTGTGTATGGGTAGAAGACAGTGGCATCTACAGGACTGCGTGCAGGCAGTTCATGCTGTACATGGAAAGGTACACTCTCTAGACCTTAACCTTCTCATGGAACTCTCCTCCTCCAGGACAGAAAAAAGGTACTGTGTCTGAAGGGGAGAGGCAGCAAATAATGCGTAGCTCCCTCAGAATGAGGAGGATCTTAACACACCTGCACTTAGGCAGTGTTTGTTTTGGCCCTGTACTTAGTCATGGGGAGCAAACCATAAAGCCTGGAGCTATGCAAGTGTTGCTGTGCTATTGTTCCTCCTGCTGCCAACAGTGCAAGGTCAGCCCAACGGCCACAGAGTCTGGGTGTGCTCACTGCCTCAGAGTCCTGCCTACCTTCAGCCTGGCATGCAAAGGGAAGAAATGCCAGACCATGAACCCTCATTAACTCCAACCCAAAGCCCAGGTGCAGAGTTCTGGCTTTCTTTTGCAAATCTCCATTTCCCACAGTAAGCCTTGGAGAGCCTCTTCTCTCCTGCTTGTTGCTTATGTATAAGCCTGCTCTCATCTAGGTGTCCAAATGGAAGAAACTACTGGATAATGCTGTGAAATACTGTTTATGGGGTGCTGAGCCCGCTATTAGAAACAGGTGAAATGAAATTTTGTAGGAAATGCTACTGAACTACTGCAAAAATTGAAGCTGGGTGCAAGAAAGGTGTTGCACAAAGCCATATGCAGCAAAGAGCCTGCTCAACAGAAGAAGCCAGCCTTCTCTTATCTTTAAAGTACTTCCTAAAGTAATCAAGGTGGACAAGGATTACTACATAAAGCATGGCAGGGCTGTAAGCCATAGTGTTGTTTTATTGAAAGGCTCCAGACTGTAAATTCCCTAGTACCTTTGTCCTGCCAGCAACAATAGGACCACATGAAAGAAAAGGCTTAGGAGTAACTAAACCTAATTTCATTTTGGGGTTAATGCTCGGAGGCATCTCCTGTTGTCTAGCTTATCAAGCATCCTGGACTTGTGATCAGGCTGCTGGAGCAGCTGTCCTACAGACAGCAGAGATCACTGTATTCTTAAGTAGCTTGGAAGGAAGGAAGAAACAGAAAATAGTTGCAGTTTCTCCCAAACTCAGTACAGTTTTGGGGTTTTTTTTCCCGTACCTACATATTCCTTAACGAGAGCTAGCACTTTACTGAGGTTGTCAGATAGCATCTGAATGGAAGAACATTGCATTGCTGTCCCCTGCTTAATTACTTGAGTTAAAGCATCAACTCCTACCATCAGCTGTCACCAGCATGCACTGTTAATTATACGGTTGATACTGCTTTTTAATTCCTCGATGGGATACTGACACAACTGTTCTTTCACTCGAGTCTAGTATAGCTCAGCTTTATGAAGAACAGTTTCAACGCAAAGTATTTTCTCTATTATTAATGCTAAGTTATTAACACTAGCAACATACATTAGAATGATACTGCTAAAATGTACTGCTTAGCAAGCAGGGAGTTGGTAAGTGTTTCACAAGAACAAGTTTCAGCTAGGAGTATTACTGCTTGAAGGAAATAGCTGAATATTTCCTAATTCAATGGTATTACTCAAGGAATTAGAGATGAATATCTAAAATATTCAATTACCATCCTGTTAGATAAAGCTATTTATTTCAAATCCCTTCCTAAATGCTATGCTACCCTAAAATTGTAATTTCAATATTTACTTCATTCTCTGGGCATGGTGAGGGAGCTCAGGTTGCTAGGAGGAGAGAGGCTAAAGTAAATAGTTATTTTTAAAAAATACCTGCATCCTCCTAACAATGGGAAGAAGAGAGAACTCAGTTTTTACTGACTGACAGTATCTCAGCCTCTTTTCACACACTGCTTCCTCCCTTTGCCTGAACATATCTCATCAATACACATTTCCAGTGCAAGAATTTCCTGGTACTGAGGTCACTAAAATAAACTTTAGTCATCCTGGTGAAAGGCGCTGTGTTTCCTTTTTTCCCCTGACTGTCAGTTTATCCAAATTCTACAACAGACCAGTTCCTAATTAACAGCAGTTCTGTGAGCAAAGCAGACACAGTGACCACACGCACAATCCTGTTGCTTCACATAGATATATGTATGGGTATAGATATACGGTATATACACATTGATTTTTTTTTTTAATATATATATATAAAATAACACCTTGTTTATAAAGCGACATTTAATTGCCACTGGTTCCCTTCCCGCCCCACAAAAACAATAGTATACAAAATATAAAATATTTTAAATATTTATAAACGTTGCAAGAAAAAAATAGAACTGTACGAAAATACTTTTTTTTCTGAGGTTCCCTCCCTCCCCTGTGGGAAGAGGAAGAGAAGGGGTACACGTCTGGCCGGCCTAGTGTGCCTTGAGTCCATAGTTGTTAAGGGGGTAGGAATATGCCCTGCCTAATACTATCCGGTCCCGGAGGAGCTTAAATAAGACATAATAATTGCAGAAAAGGATGAGGGCCATGGAGAGGGTGTGATTCCACTTCTCTGAGCGCAGCAGTGAGTAGAGCTGGTAGCAGACCACACTGCCTTCAATGAGAATCAGCAGGTTGAGCAGCCGTAATGGACGGTGGAAAAGGAACTGCAGGGAAACAGTTAAGAAGGAAAGATTTCTGTCATTTGTTGCATGGTTAAAGTGAGGAGGAATATGGACATAATGCTGTCAGGGACCACTGCAGGGCAGAAGCAGTGCTTGGACTCCTGCCACCCCTCGCTGCTACTTCGGAAAACAGTAAGAAACAAGGCATGTAGAAGTGACATTTTGCTTGAGAAGGGGAAGTGGGTGAAATAAACCTATCGGCCTGCTGACACACTTTCCCATTTCCCTGAAAGATGTTAATTAGAACCCCCTTAGGAGAATGCCACTGCCTGATGGGAGAGCTGCATCACCTCAATGGGAAATCCCCTCTGCTGCCAACAAGTTTTTTTTTCAGCAGCACCAACCTGTCATGTAGCACTGAACTCAGTCCTGCACAGTCTGCTCTGCTACAGCTGGGTTTGAGCCTCTCCTCCCTCCCAGAGTCATAAGACACACAGTAAGAGAAGAGATACTTGCATAAAAGCGGGCATGGGACACGTCTGAAGGCACTGCTACATTGTAAGGCCCAACTGCTTTATACAGGCACCGGCTCCGTCGCACCAGAACTCCCTGTGGCCATATTGTGTTTTCGGACCAGCTGTCGGGAAACAATGCCAGAGCATTAGCATCTGTGCTCCCAACCCCCGGAATGAGGGTTCACAGGAGTGGCCTGCATCTGGAAAAATACCAAAGCCTCTGCCACAAAGACATGTCCTAGCTGCCACTGGAAAAGCAGTGAGGGGTGATCACAAGCCCATCCAATAGACTCTGAGTAATATAAACAAATGGCTCCCAGTGCAGGAGCCTTGTCCATTGCAGTGGAAGAGGGCAGCCCCTGCCTCTGCTCAAGATACTTTCCAGTGGCCAAGAATCTCAGCATTTCTTTCTGGGAAGGAACCAGCAGTGACTAGAGGAGCTCAGACAGCTCTCTAGAGCAGACATTTCTGTTTGCAGTGAAAAAGGCCAGTAGAGGTGCACGGGGAGTGGAGACACATCCTCAGTACATAAGCACTGCTGGTATTTGTTCATTTGCTAGAACATCTCAGCCCCTTGCTAGGCATGCCAAGCCCTGCCCCTGCCCACACTCACATGTGCTGTGGAGCATTGCTGTAGGAGCCATGTTCTAGTTTCTGCCACTTGCCGAGGTGGGCAGCTGACCTGTGGAGCAGGTCACAGTACTTGGGAGGCAGCAGCTGCGTGGTGAGCATGACAAAGGCATTGATCCACACCATGATGAGGTGCTCACAGGACCAGCGCATGTCGTAGTACTGGGTGCTCTGCAAAGAGACCAGACAAGAACTTGGCACCACAGTCACAGAACAGGAGGAGGAATAACAAGGGACATACTGCATGTGCATCCAGCAGACCCACACCACACGATACGGGCATGCGCTTTTGGACCGGTGATTTCAGAAGGTTACAGCTTACGAGACACTCAAGACTCCCTTCTCCTTGAGCTGAAGGAGAAAGGGCAGGGGATGATGCTGCAGCTGGTGCATCTCCTCCTCCAGCAGCAGGTAACAAGGCAGTTTGCTTGCCACAGAACTGCCTCAAGAGCACCAATTGCACCAAGACTGCTCCATGGCTTGTGGAGCCCTGCCCATTTCTCTGCACCAACTGGAGCTTGTTTAAGTTAGAAAAATGACAGATGAAAAAATACAACCCCCACACTGACAACAGGTTCTTGGATTTAGTTTGCCAAGCATCCCAGTTGGCTCTAACAGGCTGACCAAAGCCTCTGATCCAAGCACTCAAAAGCCACGATGTTGGATCTGAGACAGGTAACAACAGGTTCTCTTTTCTAGGAAGAACACAGCTATCCATCTGCCTAGGACAGGGGGTGGGAGAAGGGGAGTTAGTAAGTGGGGTGATGGGACTAGAGGTGCATCACATTTATGGCAATACCTATCTGCCAACCAGGAGTAGTACTAGTGCACTCCGGATGCAGCCATGCTCCGCTATCCGGGCTGCCAAAGGGGAGACAGAGAAAAGGGGAATTAACCAGGAATCTGGCCTGGAAGCAGTTCACACAACATTCAGAAGGAGATGGCGGGCAGGGGCACAGAGAGAGACAGACAACAGCTACCTTCACAAAGCACAGTGGCAGGAATGCCACGTAGTAGGCACTGAAGAGAGAGTTGAAGAGAACTTCCTTGATCCTGCGGTTGAAGTCTGCTTTTAGGCACTCCACCTCATTGCGGATGAGATCTGGGGAAAGGGGGCAGCTGTGGGTGGGGATAGATGTAGGATTATTGAACTGTTCTCTCAGGGATTCCCACAGAAGCGAGAAGAAGTCTTTGACCAGGCTGCTGACAGCTGAAGCCCCATCATCCGCCACCTGGTCCTGTACCAAGTAACCACAGTCTGCAGGTAGAGGCTGTGCTCTGCTGTCCTGGTGGAAGCAGCACAGAGGGACGTAGACACCAAACCTGCCGTGAAAGAAAGAAAACAATGGCTGAAATAGCAGCCATCCCAACAGGGAGCAGGGGACACCTCCTCAACAGATACTGGCCCAGACAAGAGTGACAGTACATAGGAACCCTCACTCCAGAATCTAACAGCCAACTCTTCTCCCCACTAAAAGGCCAGAGGCTGCAGCTTCAACACCTGTACAGAGAAGCATCTTTAAATCCTATTTGTAGAACCAACAATCCCAATAGCTCAGTGTTCAAGTGGCAGTAAAGGCCCATCACACAAACAGCAACAGAGGCAATTCACTTCATCAGCTCAGTGCCACCTCCTCGCACCATCCCCCAGCCACTCCTGCTTCCCTTTTAATCCTAAATTGAGGAGACATTACAACCAACAACTCTGCTTCCCACGGTGGCTCATGGCACCTCCAAGCAGCTGTGCTGCCCCTGCCCAGAAGGTACAAGGTGGTGTCACTCACGGGTAGCCCAGGAAGAGAAGGTTGAGAACAGAATGGCTGCGGAAGAGGTTGACCAGAGTCCAGCAGAGCACCCATCCACAGAGGGTGAGCAGCACCAGGCGCACCATGTAGTGAATCACTGATGTTGCACCCACCTGAGAGGCCTGCAAACGGAGAGGAAACACTCAGCAGTCCTATAACAACTAGTGCTAAAAGATGAGCACAGGGGATGCCTGGGGAGGAGGCGCAGGGAGAGGGGTGCTAGGAGGTACTAGAAGAGGGATAGCTGCTCTCTTCCTCTCAGAAGCAGGAAACTGATTCTCTTACAAAGGTAAATGCCTTTGATTTTATTAATGATTGACAGGATCCAAAAGATTCAAATAATCACAAGTTGTGGGGCATGACTAAAATAGGGCCTTTAAAGAAAAATTCAGGGCTGCAAAGTGGAAAAGTATTTTTGCTCAAGTCCGTTATTGCTCTGATGATAATCCAGGACAGCCTGAAACCCATTTCTTCTCTCTCTTTTCTTTAGAAGGATCAGGTCTCAGCATTCTGAAAGGTTGCAGTTCTCAGCTGAGGGAAGAGAAGATGCACACCTTGGCAATCCCAAACTCAGATTTCCATAACTTATCTCTATTGGATGGGCAGGCTCCAGTCTAGTGAGGAGGCATCACAGCAAGAAAGCCTGATCCAATCTCCAGAGGAGAGAGGAAACTGAATCATGAAAAGATTCTTAAGGGTTAGAGCCAATACATGAGATGCGCAAGAACTTGCATGGAAGATTTCAATGCAGAAATTTCAGTCTATGGGAAATTTTACAGAGGATGTGAACATAAATGAAAATGGCAGGAATCAGACGAAAAGAGAACTTCAGAGTTCCCACTTTCTCCATTCATCCATTCAACAGAGTGTAACTGTTCCTTTATTTACTTATGTTTAAACACTGCTTAGTTGCTTAGCCTAGAGTTATATTAATTATTTCAGTGGACAAAGTTTCCATTTTCCTGAAAATGACCTTTTACAGAGATCTACTTGGCCTGGTTCTGATCTCACAAACACAGAGGTCTCAAAATCTGTGGTGACATGACCAGAGTCTGAGTTATTGAGTAACCAGGACTGGAAAAACAGTTCTACCAGTATTCCTATTTCACTTCAGAGTAGTCAGGCATCCTCCTCCTGACCTTTCCCCCTGTGATCTCCCGTTCATTCTTCTTGTCTTGGCCAACCTCCCTATTTGCCTTTTTGCTACCTGACTTGCAATTCTCTCGGCCACTTCTCTAGCACGAGATAGCGGGGTACAGCATTGTACCTGCAGAGATAAATAAGCAAGTGGGACCATTTAGTCTCCTCCTAGATGCAGAGGCAACAGAGCTACCCAATACTGCAGGGCATGACTGATCGCAAGGAGAAAACTCCAAGGCAGAAGGGGATCCCCAAAATCTTAGTCCTTCATACCCAGACTCTTCTGAGGGAAGAAACACTCCAACCTGCAGAATTTTCTCAGGCCATGGGTGACCATGTTGTGCAGTAAGTTCTACAGGCAGGAGAGGGAACAGTGGGAATGTTACCTCAGAGATAAGGGCCCACACCAGCCTCCGCGCCAGCATCACTGTGATGAACGCCGCCAGGTGGTAGTCAATGAGGTGAAAATTCTGAAGGAGGAAAGAAAAAAGGTCTTCACCAGGAAAAGGGACTCTGAAACCTCCCAGACGGGGTGGGACTAGAAAGCTGGCTGCTGGAGAGTAAGTTTGGACCATTAGGACCTCATGTAAGCATTCCCCAAATCTACTAGGGATGAGGGAAAAGGGATAAACATTAGTAACACAAGAATGTCTCCAGAAACAAGATCTCCTCCACAGGGAGGTTCCTATCCATTGAGAGATTTCCACAGAAAACAAAACAAACCCACCCTTCAGGCAGGTATTTTTGGGGTCAAAAGGACATCTAGAATCAGAATCTTACTATGGAGAAAAGGTTGCAGTTTCTCCGTGGAAAAGCCCCTGAGCAACCAGAGGAAGGGCAGCTAAAACGGGGTCCCGAATGAGAACACCAGCTCACTTTCCCTCTTGGTCTCAAAAATGGTCTGTAGCAACTAGTGCTTCCTGATAAAACCAAGTTGATCTGAGAAACCTCATCTTCATGGGCAATGAAAAAGTTCTCTGGCTCCATCAGGTTAGATACAGCTCCTACAATTTTTCAATGAAGCCATAAAACATATTCTGGCCAGAAGAGTTAGCAGACTCTGAATACTGCTGTTTGGGGACTTCACGGACATTTTGTGTAAAAAGAATGCTTGAGTTGTGATGGGAATAAACAAATGACTGTTAAATTTTGCCATGTAGGGAGCCCCAAACAGAATGCTTTTACTTCGAAGCCAGCTGTGTCCAGCACGGCAGAGCTGAGCAGGAGGCTGGTGCCTGGAACACCAGCACCACCTGTCGGTACAGGTGACTGAGGGACCATTTCTCGCTTCCAAGCAGCCTTAAGGACACGGTTCCAGCTGCCCAGTCTGGCTTTGCTCGTGTGAAGCTTGCTGGCTCACAGGCAGCTTATTGGGACAGCAAGAACACTGGAACCGAGGAGAATGAGAGCTTTACATAAGCTGAGGATCTGACCCCCTCCCCAACTCTGCTGCTGACCTGCTGAGGGATCCTAACGAAAACCTGCACATCTTTCTTCTCTCAGGCTCTGTTGTTTCAACTGGGAAGGGGCACTCACAGCAGGAGACAGCTCTTGGAATCTCAACTCTGTGTCAAACCCTAGGGGCTAGCTAGGCCATGCAAATATCTACAAGAAATTCCCCTTGAAGGAGTCCTACAGACTCCTCTCTCTCACATGCCATATATTTTCTCCCCTGTAAAATGGGGGATGACATGGCCCTGGCTGATGGGGGTGCATGTGAACTCTCATTCACTCCCTTAATGTCAAATGCTTGGTGATTCCTGGACTGAAGAAGCATGAAAAGAAGCTGTGTAATGAAAAAGCCCAAGTGATGGCACTTGCTGGGGAACTCACCAGTGAGGTACAGGAAGCAGGATGATTGTATGGGTACCACCAGACAGTCTTGTAGATGTTGATGTACTGAATGAAGAGGGCTACCAGAAGGTAGATGAAGAACAGGAATTCGAAGAGAAGGCTCCCATCCAATGGCAGTTCAGGGATCCGGCAGTGACGCACAGGCTCTGGAGTAATCAGCGCTGTGATTGGAGGCGCCGAGAGGCTGATGGCACTACCATTCCTGAAGCAGATGGATATCACTCACTTGGTAAACATTCTACATAATCTCTGACATTTTCCAGCACAGAGAGTGCTTGAGGTTGTAAATTTGAGACTGGGCATTACTAGGGGAGAGGTGACAGCAGTCTTGTGTTCATATTTCTGATATGAGGCTGGTGGTGAGCTCCATCATCTTAGCTCAGCCCTTATCCAGAATTTTCTCTGGACAACAGAGATTGATCTGTCAGAAGTGCTGTAACATGCCCAGCAATATTCAGTGAACTTGTAGATTAAGGAGCAGAAGTACAGAGCAAAAATCATCAAGGACTCTGAGCTACACCAAACACTTAATATCGGCTCTTTCCACCCATCACCAGGACATTACAGTAGCACCCACCCTCCTCCTCCAGTGTGGCAAAACGCCCATTGTCCTTCTGGTCATAGTTCCTCTTTTTAAAAGAGGAGTAACTAAAAATGGGATGGAGTAGTTCAGCCACTTCCTAGAGGCTGACCTCTCAAGTGGTCTTACACTTCCTTCTTTCCTAGCTTTCAGAGGAGGCTAGGACAACTAAAAGCTCTGGCATACTGAATTGAAGGAGGAAATTCAGACATAACTATGCTGTGTCTTACTGAAACCAGATAAGCAATGCTCTCCCAGGACCCTGGGGCCCTGACTCCACACTCTCGCCAGTCACTTGCTCCTCAAGAACCTCAAACTGTGCTATCTGTCCATCTGCCCCAGACAGAGAAGTCAGTAAAGGCCAAAGCTAAATGGCTTGGATTCCTCTACTCTGTAAGAATGAACCTATACCACAGCCCCAGCATGCAGAAAACAGCTTCTCTAGTCTGCCAACTTTTCTATGGAAGGAAGTCATGCTGGGCCCTTTCAGTTTTCATACTAAATGTGGTGATTTCAATGTCGTCGTGTGTTCTTGTTTCAGCCCCAACTTTCCCAGAAAATGGGAGGCCATCTTTACAAACTATGACAATTAGTTTCATCTGCAACCAGCAGGTCTAACACAGAATATGGGCATCCTTCTGCCCTGCCTTTCTATTATGTAGGAAGAAGTGTCACAGCTGTGCTCTCTCAAATGCAGTGTCACACTAATTCCCCAGGGTAGTGCAGGCAAGTGAGCGAGGCAAGGACTCATTTGCTAGGATGCACTGCTCTGAGAACTGCTGCAGGAAAGACAAATGGAGCACTGTGTGATTTCCACCCCTGGCTGTTGTGACCACAGTGGGAGGTGAAGGGGGGCTGAGGCCACTTCCACAATCCCCTCCATGGGGCTGGTTTTAATGCATGAAGTCAAAAGACGGGCTGCAGAGGGAAGCATGTACCACAGCAGAGCTGAGAAGAGAAGCTGGAAGAGGTTTGTCACTCAGGACTTGTTCCCTCTTGCATGAGCCATCTCCTAATGCCACAGCAGAGGGCTCAAAGTTCCTATGTCCCAGCCCCTCACTTTCACCACAAAGCCACACTCCCGTGCAGATCAGGGTGGATCAAGGCTCCTTGCTTTCAGCGTGTCTAACCCGAGACACAGCGTTGTCCCAGCCAGAGGTGTCTCAATAACCCTACCTTGATCCTCACCTGTTTCTCAAGCCAGTACCGTTTCCACAGCTCCCACCAACCAGAGTCTGGAGAGAAGGCAAAGCTGAACGGCTTAGCTGCTGCCGGCTGGGTCCCCTCCTTCCACCGGGCATGACCAGGAACCAGTCCACTTCCAGTGCCTCCAGCAGGCTGTGCCCAGACACTCAGACAATGATCCAAAAGCCTTCCCAAGTCTGCAAAGGAGGCAGAAACATCACTTAAGTTTTGAACTGCTGGTCACCCAGTTCACACTCCAGCAAAGCAAATTCATGCAGAAGGAAATCACTCTCATACAAGCAGAGCCCTGTGGGACTATCACCACTCCAGAATTCTGTGCCACTTCAATGGCACCAGGTCAATGTCTGCTTGCACACGCAATGAACACCCACTGACACCATGTCTCTAAAAAAGGGTGGCTTACACTAGCCATCAATGACTGATAGCACCTCCTGCTGGCTGGAAAACGCCACTGACCATCTCCAGAACTGGAGACGTCACAACCTGTGTGCTTCATTTCAAAAGCAAACCTGGGAAGAGCCCCCTCTGCTCTGTGGTGCAGTTACCAGAGCTTCACAGGTCTTTTTATTCACCCAGCATATTACTTGCCAGGCTCTGATGCTGGTAGGTAATTTGGATGCCCCGTGGGAGAGCTCTGAACAGACAGAGTGGTCTCCATGAAGGAAACGGCATGGTTCAGCCCCTGTCTGTGCTAAGAATGCCCGACTGACACCAAGGTATGACACATGCATTTAAAAGTGGGTGTGGTGAGCAGACAAGTGCAGCAAAACACACGTGTATGCATGTACTTCAAATGCACATATGGGCAATCACATAACCCAGCCCTCAAAAGAAAAATAATTTAGAAATAAGCTTGTACATATTTATTTATCTGTTTATTTTTAATGGTGCTTAAATCTATCAATTCCTTAAACTGAACTAGTATGAGAGAAGCTGGGCAACTCAGAATATCAGAAACAATGGTGGAGTTTCTGGCACAGACTATCTCTTCCAAAACAATTTTTCTTCTATTTCACTGGTCTTCCACATGACACTGCAAGGATTTTGGCAGTCATGAAAGTTTCCAATGGAAACACATAGCAGACATAAGAGAGTGAAGGACTGAACTGGAGTGCATGTGTGCTGTACAAGAACAAGACACTGAGTGAGCATCTCACTACAAGGACTTTAGTGTGTTTGTGTGCCTGGAGTCTAAATCAGCTGCCCTTTTGGAAAAATATCACAGCCAGAACCAACCCAGGGGCCAAAAAAGCACACCCACCTTCTGGGAAACTCTAGATGTTGCTTTGAAATATACAGATGGAACCTATGGTCTATTTATAATTCAGTCACCACCTCCTTTAAAATCCTGAGAAATCACAGCTGGCAGAAATGCCAGAAGTTTTCTCAATGAGTCACAGCACTGTCACCATGAACACAGTATGCAGGAGTACTTCTCTAAAAAACTCCCTCAAAGAATTGCCCTTTGTATTAAAATTTCCCATCCTTCATCTAGTCCAACAACCAATTGTTGCGGTTGAAACTAGGACACCAATTCTCAAACTTTCAACAAAAATCAAGATGTTTCAAAAGATGAATGCTTTCCAAGTGACCTTCATGTGGATATGTGGAAAAACCAAACCAAACCCCAATTAAAAAAAAAAACACACCAAAAAACACAGATCCTGGAGAGAGGAGAAAAAACAAACCCAGGAGATGTGAAAATGCATGAAAGGCAAATAAACATTGGAGAATTTTGGTTTAGAGGTAAATAATGTGTTTTGGCAGATTTTAAAACTCTCATCCTTCCAATAACAACACAACAGAGAATTGAAGCCTTCCTTACCTTTCTAGTAAAGATTTTACAGCTTTCAGACAATTTACCCTAGGATGCTCTAGAGTTTTATTTGGGAATATTTATATTTCAGGAATTAAATATAAACAGAAGAAAATTCTCCTGCATGTGCAAGATGAGCAGGGGCAGCAACAGTGCAGAATTCACTTAGGGAATTCAGACACTTCTGATAAGCAGCTAAAGTGAAGGGAAAAATGAGAAAAAACTCTAAAAAAGAATGAATTTGAAAGCCATTTGAAGCCAAATTTAACTCCTACAGAGACTGTGGTAGCTAAAACAATTGGTCGGATTCAACCTACAGGATATTTATGAGAATGGATGCAATATGTTGGTGGTCTAATTAATGCTATTAACAGTGGAAGGTGTTTTATGCCACATTCAATAATTCATGTAAATAATTTAACAGTTCTCATTAGTACCACCCCATTAGTATGCCTCACATGCTTGCCAATACAGACACTTGGACACAAAGTGAGCGCAATTCCAGCCTCTGGCTTTGCAAACCAGTAAAATGCAGGTTTCTACCAGTAAAAACAACTGCCTGTGGAAAGAAGCCATCCTTAACATCAGTGCACATATTTTAAATGCACTTGAATAAGCCCTTTCACAGTGATCCATGAACATATAGACTGGGCAGTTCCTCAAGCCAAGCTTTAAATAACTTTACTTTATGAGAGTTAGATCAAATTAGGTAGGCATTTTTTGGAGGAAAATCTGCCTAGGAACCATTCCTTTTCTGTTTGCTTTTATTTTGTAAAACTAGCCACACAAAACTGAAGCTCCACAGATAAAGCTAAACAAAGCAGAGAGATTACAGATCAGATTGACTCTAAGTCTGCTTTTTTTGGCCTTGAACCAATCAACAGCCCTCCTTTCTGAGGAGAAAGACATGGATAAAAGCCTTTTTACAGCTTTCAATTAATAAAGAAAGGCATGATTCTACTTTGAAAAATATGTGAACAAGAAAAAAAGGTGTCCATAACCCCTTACTCCAACAGATAATATTCCAAGTCACATTAAGTATTAATGAAGAGTCTACCCTGCTCCCTTCTGTTTGCATTCCCCACCCCATCAGTGATCTTATTTTATAGTCATGCAGAAAAAGTGAGTAATGAAAGATAAAAGCTTTTCCTGACAAGACTCTTTAGTCCATTAATGTGATTCCACACTGTTCTTTCCAGTTCACCTACAATTTCACTTCAAAAATAAGTCACGTACTTGTAGTCCCTTCATCTTCAAATCCTCAGAACCAATACTACCTAGCTTCCAAGATGTCCTGTCTGAGGCAGATGTGGGCATCATAAAAATACACGGGCAGGATCTGGGGACCAGCTACAGAACAGCAGGCAGTGTTCCTGCCCATGCACAGGGAGTGGATATGGGTTTGGACAGCTCTTGGGTCCTAGGACAGACCATGCTCTTTCTTCGGGACAGTGACAAAACCTTCATCTGTGACACTGTTAAAAGAAGATCCAGAAACAGAAGGCATCAGACCCTCTGATTTCCAGCTTCTCCTTTTAGGACTACAGAAAGCACTTGGTCAATTTTTTTTTCTGTGTCACGATACTCCTCCTGCCCATCAGCTCCCCAGCCAATCTGATGAGGCAGGATCAAAGCAGGCAAGAACCACAGCTGTGTGCAAGACTTTACTGATAACGAGCTAGGCAGACAAATTATTCACCAGTTCAGAGGTGAAGCAGCGTGCAGCCCTGTCCTGCTCCCCAAGGACCGTCACTCAGAACCATGTTCCTGCATCAGCAGCTGCCCAAACAGCTCTTGCAAGAGGCAAATCAGGAGAGAGTCAGTGACTCATCAGAATGGAAAGTGTGCCTGGTTCCCCATCTCTGCTGGAAACACTACAATGCTCAGTCAGTTATTTTGATGGCGTTAACACTTTTTAATTGGAGAAATTTCCAAGCCTCTCCAGTCCTCTCAGGAAGCTTGCTGCACTGAGACATGAGAATTCTCAGAGACTGGAAAACATTCAAGTGGCTCTCCTTTGCTCCACAAGTCTACAACCGGTTAGTTACTCGCAAAAGCAGAAAGGGAAGCATGACCATCCTCACTTGCAGCAATGTGGCTTGAGAAGACCACAGGTCTCTCATTGCAACTCTCCATCTCGATTAAAGCAGCCTTCTTCCGGCTGAGGAAGCATGTGACAACTGGGGGTGAAGCAACACATGGTCTCTGTGGTGAGGGACTCTGCCCGCCTCCTCCTCGGCAACAGAGACACTCCCAGCAAGACTTTCCATTCAGGGTGTCCGTGCCCTATGGAAACACATCTGCCACCTGTACAGTGCTCCCTCGCGGGAAAGCGTAGCCAGCCACTCCCACAACACGGCTGCAGAGCACTGACAAAAAGCACGATTTGTCTCTGAAACTGAAAAAGCTCTCTTGGTTGCTAATGTCCCTAATTCAACTTGCTGCAGCTGGTCAGCCTAACCCTAAACTCGTAGTTGTCCAGCAATCCTAATATCTTTGCAAATTATCAGCGAATCCACCTTACAGACAAGTTTTCTTTCAAACTTTGAGAGTCCTAGTTACTATAGGTTATTTTTACTTCCTTTTAGGGTGAACCCTAAAAGGAAGCAAACATGCAGCAGCACCCACTCATCCTTCAACAGCCCCATGTGGCCTGTGCGTAAATCTGAAGGAGAATGGAGATTGACTGTGGACTATCGTGCCTTGAATGAAGTCTCTACCTAGAAAATTTGTCTCTAATCCGAGATAACCTTTTATTTCTTTATTTCTATTAAAATTAAAATAAAAAACAACCAAAACCCCATTTTGACAGCTAGAAAAACTGAGACACAAAGCTAGTAATCAATTCACCCAACATATCACCAGAAAGAAAAAAAAAATCACAAGAGAGCCGAGGAACAGCGATGGCTGCACCCAAGCCTTGCTCATGAAGCCACCTTGTCAGCACTCTCACATTTACCACACCGAAAGCCAAAAAGATGCAAAACTTCTTTGGAAGCCCTGACTCGGTCTGGGAATAAAATAAGCATTTGGTTGTTGCGAGGGAGGAAACAACCGACAGGTTATCAGATGGAAAGCTAAATATTTGGCTTGCACAGAGCTGCCCTAGTGCTAAGTCAACACAACCTTTCAACTCTGGCTGGATCCAAAGGCACACACCCGCCACCTGTCCCAGAGCTGGGAGGCAAAACCGGTTAGGAGGGAGGTCTCCAAGTCAGCACATTTTCCCCGTACTCATGCCATACAGAGCAATGGATTAAGAGGGGGATTTGGCACAGTGAGAGACAGAAACCCCCTGAAGTGCAGCCCAGACTGCATTGAACAGGAGAGCTGGGTGGTGAATCACCACTGTCAGGTGGTGCACCAGCAAGACTAATTTTTACTCGGTGACTAAGAATCAAGAACCTCGTCTGTAAAAACAAAACCAACCCATCAAGACCAGATCAGTGTAGGTTTTTCCAGTACAGCACAACTCTGGCTGAAGAGGCTCCATCTATCAGTCCTCTACACAGATGCCAAAACCAAAGGGTCAAAATAGCAAGAATAAGGCAATAATTAACAAATGGCATATATACTGTGTGACTTATTTCAGGTGTTTCCAGCAAAGAAGACTAGAGCTAAGCAGAAAGGTAAGTGGGAAAAATAAGAGTTTTAGCTAAAGACAAGAGGAAGGCAGCGCCTGCCATTTGTAGCTGCCACACTACTTCAAATACCCACATACAAAAATGGGAACAGGAAAGAAAAGTGTTTCAGGAAAAGCTTCTCAAGGTTAAAGAGCAGTAAACTCAGTCAGCTCATTTTGCAGACATGCTTAAGGATAGGACATAGATTTAAGTTCTTAATACTCTAGACAAACAAAATTATCCAAGATACTGAAAAAGCTGTTTTTAAAAACAGAGAAATCTTATACATTCCCTAAAAATCCCCTCAAAGACCTTACTTTAGGGGGTGCAAGGAAGAAATTTCCAGAGGTATGCAGGCAATAGTGTCTTCTTCAGAACATAAGCAAATTCAAGTTTTTGTGAATTGGAGGAAAGTTGAGACACACACTAAGCACTCTAAACAAACTGCTGGTGAGTAAAAGAACAAAGCCATATTTCCTGGTGTAATAAAATAATATTACCATAAAATTACCTTGTGCAACTAACTGCTGCAGCAGGTCAAAGCAAACAGCTTATGAAGACTTTAATGAATGACTGTAATAATTTTATGAATGAAGACAAGCAAATTTATTATCCAAAAGAAAGTGAAAAAAAACCAAAACAAACCCACAACACAAGACCCTCAGGGCTCAACAGCTACAAGTGTCCAATAAACACTCCTTACCAAGCCAACAAGTATTACACAGTTAGCAAGACATTAACATTTTCTTTGGCTTCTTCTGATGTATACAGCAACACTCACAGTCAAATACAGGATCTGGGAATAAAGAAAGCATTGGCTTGTTCTTGTGTGAGAACAAGACAGAATTGCAAAGTTGAGCTTTTCCAGCAGCAGAGGGAAATGCAGGCCTGACCAGTTGGGTCACAGGCTATTTTGGTCCTACTGTTCCCATGCTTCTGAATTGTGTAGGGAAAGGGACAGCAAGCCCAGCCCAAACTAAAGAGCTGGAGGGAATTACTGAGCCAGACATACAATTCCGAGTATGTAACAACACAGAAGTTTTAAACTCCAGCTCCAGGTTACTGATAGAAACTGAAGTTCTGTTTAGAAGGGGACACTGGCTGGGAAGTAATGCTAAATCACAAGGGCAGGGTTTCAGCAGACACAACACAGGCAAAGCTATCAAAGCTGGCCATTAATACAATTTATCAACATGCACTCACTCCTAAGTACATCTTGCACCGAAGCTCTTCGGTAAACATTACACACAGTCACAGCTCTGCTAAAACACAGCCACAGATCACCCTCCATAACACCATGCCATGTACAGTAACTGGGAAAGGAGGGGAATTTTAGGTATGGGCACTCAAAGACTTTTTTTCCAAGATATCAAGGCAAATGCACAACAAAACAGACCACTACTGAGGGGGAAGAAGGAAAAAAAAAAACAACAAAACCAGAAGATGCTCATGCTTTAAGACCCCACCTTCCATCAAGCAAGCCACCAAAATAGGCATTCTCCTCCCAACCTTGAACATATACCCACAGTCTAACAGCCTGAGCACAGGCCAGGACATCTTTCTCTTCAGACTTCCAGGGAACTTGTTCTACCAATATAGATCTCAGTTTCCTTATCCAAAACAGGATAAACTGTTCAGCAAGTATTTCTCCTCCCAAGGGTCTCTGCGTGTAGCAGTGAATATTTTTTACAGTATTATTTTAGCGCTTTAGACAAGCTTTTTAAAAAACAAACAGAAGCAGCTTTCCTGCTGGTTTTGTTCCTCTGCCAATCCCCATTTAATTTAATGGAGGTCAGTCATGATAACAAATCACAGGGAGTCACTAGGATTTTTCTATTTTGTCCTCAAACAGCTAAAAATAAGGCTGGCATCTGCCATCTGTAGCAATGAGCTTGAAGGCATGAAGTAGAACACAAGATAAAAACCACTTCCTTGAGCCTTACACCAAGTCATCACACTGGGATTCAGAGCAGAAAGTGTCAGTGAGACAACCCTTTGCACATCCCTGACACGTTGGAAAAGCAACAATATTGCAGGCAATTCGAAACAAGTTCTAAGTTGTAATAATCATAAATTTGCATTAAAATATAAACCACGTATAAGAATACCCCAACTTTCCTCTATTTGCCTCTTAAACAACAGGTTCAGGTGATATAAAAGTTTCCCACAAAACAATAAGTCTTCAATTCAACCTCCATGACTTTGGTAGGCAGCATTCAGAACTTTCTATGACTGTTTACAGAGCAACTAATTCAACAGATGGGAAAAATGCAATAGGATACATTAATCCCTTGTATAATTAATTATACTGAGACTAATCCAGCTGTCTGAATCTGCATCCACACTCTCTTATATGTATTTCTGGGCCACAAATGTCTACTGATAATTTTGCTTTAAACCAACAATTCCAACCCCCCCAGTACACACGGATGGCAGCGCACCCTGTCTCCCAGTACAGTTCTCCTGTATTATATCCACTTCTCACCAGAAGTCTCATTGTCCACTTGCAATACCCAAAATAAGTCAAGAAAAGGTTGGAAATAACTCACCAATGACAACAGCCCCCAAAGAATGGCATGAAATCTTCAAGGAAAGTTTGTAAAAGCTAATGAGCTATTTTCCCAAGTCACACAGCTACTAGATATTTACCTCTGATTTTAAAAATCCACCTGCTACCAGCTATGCCACTTACCTAACTGTGATAGGGTTAGAAATAAATGGACTAAAGTTCTGATTTTAACTGCCAGAAGAAAACTTCTTCCAGGATTTCATGATTCTGAGGCACAGGGAAAGGACTGAGACTGAGGAGCAGGATGGTGTCAGAATCACTACTATCTTATTGCTTTCCACCACATCCATCTTTAGGAGCTGTAACTCTACTGTGGAGTACTGAGTGGCCCAACTGGTTTCTGAAGTGAATGCTCATGGAAACTGTAAGCCACCTTAACAAAAGTTTCTAGCACATATGCTCTTGGTTGTATTCACAAACGTCCTGATTTGATGCCTACAGAAGGAAAGAAAGCGTTAAATTTTATGATAACCAGGCTTGAGTCAGTCTGCATTACAGACCCTTTCAGAGAAAGATTTGTGTTCAATGCTACTCAGTTTCAAAACTAGCAGAAAGGTGTGGGGTTTCCCCTTCAAATACTACATACATAATTTAACTTTTTTCTCTAAAATTTTGGAAAAAAATGTAGTGCCTGAAGAATGCATAGGCAAAAACAAAGTGATGTCTGTCTGGTTTTGAGTACTACATAACATTACATCTACATTGGCAATGTTACATCAGCACAAATATTGCCAATACAGGCAGGCTGGTAAGATGAGAATAACTTTATTTCCTCAGCTACCACAGAATTTACTGTGGTAAATGCCATTAGTGTCTCTGGAAGACAAATAATTCAGCAAGGTGCTAATCTGTATATTGCAAAAAGTTTTTTAAAAAATTTATCTTCTTACATGCAAAATAGAAACATGCTCTACAAAAGTAGGAAGCAAAAGGTTTTATCCCCATTTTACAATCAGAAAGACTAAATATAAAAGTACAAAATAAAAGGCTTGCCTTTTCTAAAGTATTAATGATTTTGAATGCTCAAGATGAGGCAGTATAGACACCTCTACCAGTAGGAATGTGGACCCCCCAGAGCTTCTAGAAGTCAGGTCTCAAATGCCTGCAAGTCACAACGTCTGCAAAGAGACAGCCAGGAATGAGCTGTACAGGAGGCACGCAGGTGTTCTACAGTCTTGAGATCAGGAGTGCACGCTGAGCACAGGTCACTGTGTCAGTGATATTACCTGAGCTCCTCTGCTGTTCCAAATAAATCGGACCTGGAAAACATTTCCACTCAATGTGCTGGTTTGTACAGCAAAACCTGAGTCAGAGATGCTCACAAACAGAAACAAGGAGTAGCTGCATCTACACCTGAAGAACTTCCAGTCACATAAGGGACAAGAAGGAGCAGGTGAAGTTTTAGCCCAACCCCTGGAGGGGTCAGCATTGCCTGGCTAGCATTTAAGCACCAGTGGGCCCAGATTTTACCAGCAGAGTATCAGCCAAGCGCCTTGGCTGAAGGACCCTGTGCTCCAAGAGGTGCAGATGGAAGAAGAAATGAGTGTCAGAAACACTCCAACAACAGGAGCGCCGAGAAGTGAGCAAAGGAGCAGACTGTGGGTTAAAAAGGGCTGATGTCCTTTGCCTTCAGCATCCTGTGAAATTGAAGCTGAGCCATTCCAGTCCCACCCCTGTACTTCTGTATCCCTCTCCCAGAAAATCTCTTCTGTTCACAGTGAGCTAACAGACAGAAGGGACAGTTACAGAAGGGATGCCTTGTCTCCAAAAATTTCGTAACTCACCCCTTTGTAACACAGACATCTCATTTCTTCACTTACAGTCGTAACAGACGACAGGGACATGAGGGGCCCCTTACTCACAATGGAAAGCATGCATGAGAGCAATCAGAGATTGCAAACAAAGCTGCCTCTGTTTCTGCTGTATGTTCACATGTTAAAATGATGCTGGAGTAGCAAAGGAGCTGCCTCATATAAAAAGGAAAATCATGTGCCCAACTGCTGCCCTATATAGGGGAGGATGACTGATACAGTGTTTTCTCTGTGGTACAAAAAAGAACAGCGACAAAAATGTGCACCCACATCCATTCTGGAAACGGCACCTTATGGCAGGTTGGATTTGCTTGGACTTACAGAGGATTGCCTCAGCTCTTCATCCTCCACAGGACACTGCCCTTGCAGGACTGGTTACGTAGGGACAGCGCTTTAAAAGCCCACAGCACACCTTCCCGTGACCCTAGCCCAACTTCCTCGCGTTTAATCCTCAACCCACTACCAACAGAGCACTCGGCTCCCAGCAACGTGAGCGGATCTCCTGCTTTAACCCAGACACAGCAGGAAATGTCTGAAAGGAGAAGCCCGGGACCAAGTGCCGTAACTTACCGGCAGGACGGAACAAGCCCGGCAGAAGCCTCCCCACCACTCACTCCCACACAGACACACACGAAGTTTCGGAGGGGGGCTCCGGCGGTTCCAGCCCGCCGCGGCTTTCCCGGCGCGGCGCTGCCTGCGGGAGCGGCGGGGCCGGTACTCACACATCCAAGCGCGGGCGGCGGCGCGGCTCGGACATCAGCCGGCAGCGGGGTCCCCTCCGGCGGCAGCGGCCCGGCGGCGAGCCCCGGCC
>VZTX01015301.1:0-11398 GCA_013400915.1 Pardalotus punctatus
TCCAGCCCTTGTCCCCAGTCTCTTTCCATATTTCTTGTTGCGACCCCTCCTGAGGGCTTTTCCAGCCCTCCCAGTAATGCTCAGCCATTTCATCTCTGTTTGGCATTGCCAAGCACTCATGGTGACTGAAATAAATCTTAATTAGTTCAGATCATTTATTCCTGCCTCAACATCATTTAAAATTGTAACTCTGTCCTTGTTGAAATGCCTCCAGACCTTTGTGAAGCCTTCCTGTCTGTGATTTCCTGGTTCTAAGCTATGATATCTCACAACCCAATGAAGAAAAATGAAAATTAAACACGACAATTATTGTTTAGTATTTGTCACAAGCTAGGGACAGGCTTGTAAACAGCTCCCTGTGTGGCAGGAGGTGTGGAAGACACCGGGCTCACACTGAGCCACGACCACGTTTCTGGAGATTTCCCCCAGATTATAATTCTGATGTTCACTTATGAATTTTTAAAAGAACAACTGAATTGGAAAGGAATTACAAATCTACTAAAGCCATGATTTCTGTAAAGTAATTTCTCTTGTCAGTCCTCCGGGACCTCTCCTGCAGCCGGGTAGGTCACAGACTGTTCTGGCCAGTGAATTTCTTAGTCTGGTGACTTGAATAACAATCATCTCACTAATTATTGTTCTAGCTTTATCTATTCCTCCTTGGACCTTTGCATTATGTCCTGAAATTAGTGAAGAAATTCCCGTTGTATTTCCAATGCTCCTCACGCTGAGGGGAAGCATTTAATAAAATATTTATAAACTGTAATGTTCAATACCTCAACCTTTGGAGAAGCAGTGCCATGCATTCCGCACTTACCTGGGAGCAAAACGAAACTTTCAAAACGCCTTAAGATAAATATTTTACCAAACAGAGTGGGGAAACATTCACACTCCAAAGTCCCAAAGGTTGCTGTGTCTGACTCTGATTGTTTTATAATAAATGGGTGAGTGTGTGCTCTGCCAGTCCGGCAGAGACGGTGCAAAAGTGCCCCAGTTTTTGGAGGAAAGAGGAGCTGTTGAGCTCTAAGGGCTCACAGAAGGATTTTGAGGTGCCTGACATAAAGTGAGTTCTCAGCAGCATCTGCCATATTCAAGAGGTGATAAGGTGATACCGTGGTGCTGATCCTCATTCCAGATCCTCCCTCTCCACCAGGTGTTTGCGGAGATAAAGTTTTACGCCTGAACACGAGCACCTCTGTATAATTCGTGCCTTTACTCACTCTGTGCCTGTGCAGTTCCCAGGGCTTTACTGCAGCGATGTCTTAGGAGAATCCACAGACAATTTCTGGAGAAAAAAAGCCTTTTCAGAGCCCTTTGTTGTCGTTGATCACTCACCAAAACCAAGGTTGGGACTGGCTTTAACTGGAGGCCCCCAAACTGTGCAACCTCCTCACATCTCCACTTACAGCCGTTTTTATACTGGAGGCTTTACAGAGCTGATTATTTTCCCAGAACTCTTCCTCCTCTTGAACTTTCTGCTTCTGGGGTTTGTTGTGTTTTCTGTAGAATGAGGAATTCATGACGTTTTATTCAAAAGCAAGAAGCATTCTGGCTTGTAGCAAAAATGTGCTGGGCCTCGGGCCGGGCCAGGGGAGGCTCAGGGTGGACAGCAGCAGGAATTTCTCCATGGAAAGGGTGCTCAGGCCTTGGCAGGGGCTGCCCAGGGAGCTTTGGAGTGCCCATCCCTGCAGGTGTCCCAGGAAGGGCTGGAGGTGGCACTCAGTGCTCTGAGCTGGGGACAAGGTGGGCATCGGGCACGGCTGGGACTCCATGATCCTGAAGGACTTTTCCAGCCTCAATAATTCTGTGAGAGGACAAGAAGGGGATGTAATTCTATCAAACACTTACACCACAGTGCACTGGGGCTCTCCTGGAGGAAAGACTGAGTTTCATGTGTGCCTTTTTGGGGCAAATCCCCATCCATGGCCTTAGAAACAACCTTCAATGTCCTGGCTGGGGATTTTCCGTGGAGAGCATGTCCATGCTTCCCACATGCCGGGGGTAAAATGTCTCCCCCGGGTCTGCTACTCCTCTAATATTCCCTTTATGCTCAGCAGTTGTAAAGGCTTGATTTGATTTGATGAAGCCCCAGAACTCTCCACCCTGCGCTGTGCCCAAAGCACACAGCTCAGTGTAAGAAGCTTCCACACCTTTCCCAGCTCAGCCCCAAAAGCCCTAAACCGAGCAGACCCCAGGGAGGCAGCAGGGCTTTTAAAGGACGAGAAAGGAAAAGAGAAGCAAAGAAATCCCAGAAGGGGTTGAGGAGAAAATACATGACAGATGAAGAGCACAGCAGAGGCTGGGGAAGAAGGCACCACACCGTAGGTGGTTTCCAAAGAACAACCTGGCACTACCCTCATATGTGGCCACCCATGGCTGGATCACTCATCTCCCTCATGGCAATCATTAGGAACATTTTAGGACTTGCCATCATCACCGCCAGCGATTTAAATTTGGGATGTACAGCAGCACTCCCATGGAACTGTACCTCTCCTGTCCCTTATTTAGCACAAAATTAGTAATTTCTTTGCTGTGACAATTCACTGGTGAAGGCAAATCTTAAAAATGAGCTCGTGAGTGTTCTGAGCTTCAAAAATCTGTCTCTGTAAAAGCCTGATGATGGTTCTGCATTTCAGCGCATCACGGCTGCATATCACCGGAAAAATAAAAATCACAGCTCAGGGAAGATAACAGGGTAATGTCTGGAAGGGCTCTGGCTGTCAGGAGGAGCCCTCACAACTGAAAGGCAAGAGAAAATCTTCCCCTAATCTTTCCTTTCTGAAATTGCACCGTCGTGCTGAAGCGCTCGGAGCTCTCAGAGGAGCGCACCACCCACACAGCCCGACGCACACCACAGGAGGCTCCGGTGAGGCGCACAGAGCACGGCTTCATCTCAAGGAGAAATCCCCCAAAACCAGATCCAAACAGCCTTAAGGTATCCTCGCACCAGGGAAAAAAGGGGAAGAGGCTGGGAAATGCCCCTGGGAGCGTGGAAATGGCTCTGCCAGCTCCCCGGCCATCGCTGCTGCCACAGCCCCTCACCTGGAGCTCCCTTCTCCAGCCTAAGGGAAGCGATCACACGGGAAATGCTGTCCCACCCTTGTGTCCAGCAGCTCCAGGCTCCGGAGCGTGGCAGCTTCCGTGGAGCTGCAGCCCCAGCAGGGCTCTCTCGGGGACCCCCAGGAGAAAAGCAAAAAATTGAACCCCTAACAGATGTTTTTGCTCTGATTTCCTGAGAGTGACCCAAAGGCGTTTCAGACTGATGCCCTCTTTCACACCTTCCAAGTGTGATTCCCTTGTATTTGCCCTCTTCTCCCCATTTCCAGCAGGTCAGTAGATACTTGGGCGTGCAAAATATCCACCTGGCTAAAAATAAAATGCTTCCGCTACTGGCAAAAAATAAAATAAAAAAGAATTAAAAAACCTCCAGTCCCTCAAACACACCGACCCCATTCAAAGAGGGGCTTTATTTATCCATTTGGGTTCAGACACAGCTACTAAAGAAGGGGACATCTCGGAGATTTCCCTGGCAGCATCAGAGGAACCCCCACATCCAAGGGGCAGTGTTTACAAAAAGAGGGAATTGATGTTGTTCTATCAACTTGGAAAGTGCCTCCGGAGCAGCCTTTCAGGCAGGTTTGTGCAGGCTGTCCTGGCTGTGCTTCCATTGCTGTTGTAGATGGGATATTCAGCTTCAGGACGAGGGGATTATGTGTTATCCCAGCCCTTGGGAACACCTCCTGCTGCGACAAAGTCTTTTCTCTGCTTAATCTCTTCCATTTCACATCACTAACAAAAGTGCAGCACATCCAGCGTCACCTTTCTTTCTCCTAATGCCCCTCAGCCCCTCGGGGGCTGAACAATCCCTGAATGGTATTTAACATCACCAGATCTGGCTCTTAATTCACCGATAAACTGCAACCTGATGGCATTTGGGGGTTCACAATCACAGTTGCTTCCTGTCACACTGCTCATTAATGCTTTTCCTGCTGTATTTTATGGGAAGGAACAGAGTTGGAAGGGATTAGATCACAGCCCTGGCAATAAAAAAAAGAATCGCTCTGCGCTTCAGCATCAATTGATCCTGGTGTTGTCCACAAGGAATACCCTTGGCACCAACAGCACCATTTAATCCCTCGCTGTCCTTCGGTCCATTCTCTCCTGGCTCAGACAAATCTGCACCACTTCATTCCAGGAGAGTGAATATCCTGCTGGTGCAAGGTCAGCAGCCTGTTTGAACAGGGATCACACAGAGCAGAGCTCTTCAGAACACCAGGGTTTACGTGGGGCTCTGTGACCCCTCCGGGGGCTGGGGACACCTTCAGAGCCCAGGGCACAAAGCAGAAGTCGGGGCACGGCTCCTCCAGAGCTGCTGGCCACTTTGGGGCACTGATGGTCACACAGGCAGCAATTCCAGAGGGAGCAGGAAGGTCCTGGGCCCACCAGTGGGATGTGGATTTGGGGGAGATGTTTCTGCAGCCAAATGCTGCCCTCAAGGTTTTTAATAGAATTTAAACACAAGGAGAACAGAAGACTTAAAGGTTGTAATATTGCATAATTAATGAGAGTGATGTTGAATAAATCACTCAAAGTAACCCAAACTTCTCTCCTCTCCCATCAGCTCACTTGCTCGTGGATTCACACCTGCAAACCAAGAGGGGAGGATATTCCCCATCCATGTTCCCTGACTAAAGAATGTGCTGCAGTGCAGAAATGCAAAATAGAGAATTACAGAGAAAGAGTGAAACCAGTGTTATGTGATGTCCTATCTGTTCGATTTTCTGCATGTGAACACGTCCAGCAGCCCCAGGAGCAGCTGAGGGAGCTGGGAAAGGGCTCAGCCTGGAGCAAAGGGGGCTCAGGGGGGACCTTGTGGCTCTGCACAGCTCCTGACAGGAGGGGACAGCCAGGGGGGTCTGGCTCTGCTCCCAGGGAACAGGGACAGGAGGAGAGGGAACGGCCTCAGGCTGGGCCAGGGGAGGCTCAGGGTGGACAGCAGCAGGAATTTCTCCATGGAAAGGGTGCTCAGGGATTGGCAGGGGCTGCCCAGGGAGCTCTGGAGTGCCCATCCCTGCAGGTGTTGGAAAGGCAGGTGGATGTGGCACTTGGGGACATGGCTTGGGGGTGAACAGGGCGATGCTGAGTTTATGGTTGGATTTTATGACCTTAGAGGTCTTTTCCAACCCTAAGGGTTATGTGACTCCGTGTGTCAGTTGGCCAAAAAATCCCTTGGCTCAACAAAAGCAAGGGCAGCCCCCAGCGTGCCCATCAATCCATAAAATGCTCAAATCCTGCCACCCCAAAGGAACAAACACAGCGATTCCTGCACACGCAGAAGGCAAAACTCCCACCCACAGAAATTCCTGGGAAGAAGGCAGAAAAAGATCAGCTGCCTGCATAAAGATCCTGTCCTGCTGCACAAAATCCTCTCCAGATGCATTCACCTCCCATTCTCCTTTTGCTGGCATTTCCAGGGCTTCAAGAGACCAAAGAGCCTCTTGTTGCCAACCCAGACGAACCAAAAAGCACTCTCAGTGCTGCTGATGGCTGAACGAGCATCTTGCCACATCTGCAGAGAGTCTGAAAATCAGAGAGACAGCCCAGTGTCACCCAGAGGCCACCAGGGAAGGAGGAAGCGCTGCTGGAGCGTGCCTGGAGGTCCGGCAGGAGGAGGGATGTGCTGGAAGATCCAGTTTTTTCAACTCCTGTCTCCATCCCTGCCCCTCCCAGGGGTTCCCCATGGCACAGGGTGTGCTGTCCTCCCCTCTGAGCAGGCCAGGAGGAGAGAAGCCAGCCTGAAACACTGAATCATGGAAACACCAAGTGCTCGGGTCTGCCCATGCAGAATTCCAGGCTGGTGAGGAAGAGAAAAATCGGGGAAATTATCTGTTTGTAATTGTAATATCCGTTACAAGACAAGGATCCTAATTATTGTGTTTTCCTGCTTCTTTGCTCGTGCTCTACAGAGCTGATTGTACAGCAGGAATGGGTTTGTTCCCAGGCACTTTTTGGGCTCCTTTTCCATTGGGCACATTTGCCTGGCAAGCAGGGAAGCGACACAAAGCCCTTGGCACCCAAGGCCGGGTGGGCACCCACCCCCACGCCGGAGGGGCAGAGGGAGGCACCCAGCGAGGTCACAGCTCCACTGCACCACTCCAGGAAGGCTTTTCTGGAGCGTTCATAACCCCAGAATGATCCCTAACACCTGCACAAATCTCAGGAATGTCACCTGAGATGATGGGTATCCAATCTGAGTGTTGAATTCTCGGATCTTCCCTCAAGAGAATGCTAAAAATTAACATTTTTGCCCTGTTAATCAGGGGGAGAAACAACTTTTCCCATCGAGGGCACATAATGAGGCAGTTTTGAAGCTCTTGCTGCTGCCAACAGCATCCTCAAAACACAAATGTGTTTGTAGAAGTACTTGCCATTCCTCCCTAGGAAGAGAAACCTGCCTCAGACTATGGCATATGACAAAAAAAGTCTACAAGAAGCCCTTAGATAGATTGTCCCAGTCCTTCTGCCCATTTGTTACAGAATTATAGGATCATTCAGGCTGGAAAAGCCCTCCCAGCCCGTGGAGTCCACCCTGTGCCCCATCCCCACCACAACACTGAGTGCCACGCCCGGGCCTTCCTTGGACACCTCCGGTGATGGGGACTCCATCACAGGATTTGTGATTACTTTTATTGTTCGTATGCCTGACATTTTCTAAATAAAATTCACTTTATTTTATAATGAGGTAATAGAAGCAGGAAGCCATCCAGGAAAGGAAGTGACAAGTCCCAGTGGATAAAGGGATGAACAAAAGCAATTTTAGCAAGACAACTACATGAGACAAATTGGAATTTTTCTTTAAATTGAAGAGTAAAGCCTGAGGAGGGATGGAGCACTTGTGCTGTGAGGAGAGGCTGGCAGAATTGGGATTGTTCAGTCTGGAGAGGAGAAGATCCAGGGTGACCTCACTGTGGCCTTGCAGTGTCTGAGGGAGCTGCAGGAAAGGTGGAGAGGGACTGGGGACAAGGGAGTGAGGGACAGGACACAGGGAATGGGTTCACACTGACAAAGAGGAAATTTAGATGGGATCTTGGGAAGGAATTGTTCCCTGGCAGGGTGGGCAGGCCCTGGCCCAGGGTGCCCAGAGCAGCTGGGGCTGCCCCTGGATCCCTGGCAGTGCCCAAGGCCAGGTTGGACACTGGGGCTTGGAGCAGCCTGGGACAGTGGGAGGTGTCCCTGCCATGGCAGGGGTGGCACTGGGTGGGATTTAAGGTCCCTTCCCACCCAAACCAGTCTGAGATTCCCTGACAAACCAAACCAGAGTCAGCTCAGAGGAGAAATCCCACGGCTGCACTTTCCCTTCCTTTCATGCACCCCCTTTAACTGATCCCATGTGTCCAGCAGGATTTCTCTGCCATCCATGAGAAGTGTAATTTCTTCTCCTGCTGCATTGGGGGAAACTGTTTTATGATCCAGCTGTAGGTACCCCATTACCTTCCAGTGAATCCTTTATTGCTAGCAAACATCATGCTCTCACTGCTTAAAAGTTAAATACAGTCTGCATAATATATCTACCATTTTATAGCCGGTATTTGATATCCAGCATATAATATGCTGTATTTTTTCATATTTATCCCCTGAAAATCACACCCTCTGATCCCATCCCTACCTAAATTAAACAGTGGAGTTCCATGACCCTCGTGCAACCCCTTTCCCCCATGCTGAGCACAACAAGCGATGAAATCAAACACAGAGAAAAAATATTTCATCAGCTGAATCACAGAGTCTTCCCAGAAAAAAAGGAACTAGATATTGGTAATGTAAGTGTGGAATTTCCCATTGGTAAAGCCTGGGAACAGACTTTGCAGGATGAAAAGAGAAGAGCAGAAGAAAATGAAAATTCACCCCTTTGCCAGCTCCACATCCTCCACCTGCCACAGCCATCAGCAAAAAAAAAGCAGAAAACCTCAATATCCAGAAGATCTGGCTGAATCCCACAGGAAATTGTTAAAAAGTCCAGAATTTGAGTGGCCAATCTTAACTTCATTTTTTGTAACCTTCTGACAGCATTGCCCAATGAACAACCCCACTGCTCTCAGCAGCCTGACGGGTGATGATGTAAGGACTTTTGACTACAATGTGAAAAACGTGGCTTTGACTGAAGCCACAATAAGTAGAAAAGCCAAAAAAAAAGAAAAAAGAAAAAAGACAGTTTTCCTCTGAATTGTCTCTTTTACCAAATCACAGGTGACTCTAAGCCTTTGCTGCTGGCAAGGAGTAATTAATTTTAAAGCTACTGAGGTTTTGTGAGAGCATTAATTTCTGCGGACATTTGAATGTCATAGACATTTCAATTAAAAGAACCAAAATAACTTTAAAAGTCTGGGTGATTTTGGTGTTTCCATTCTCGAGACCACTGTTAAATACATTTTTTTCCTTCAATAAGGGGCATCTTTTCTTGACTGTTTTGAAATTCTCTCTGGGATTTCAGTTCCACCCTTAGCCCCTGCAGTCTTCCAGCTGAATTATGTTATTTGTTATGTTATATCACAGAGTTATGTTATGATATTATTATTTTATATGACAAAATGTATTATTCCTGTCTCTGTTTGAAGCCAAATATTCAGCTACGTATTTACCAAGCCAAAGTGGCCGTGACAAAGAAAAACTTAAAATTCCTTCCACATCTCAAACAGAGCAAAATAACACTCCATGGTTTTTTCTTCCCCCCCTTTAAGTCATCATGTAGTGAAATTGGAACCCGAGCAGACAGCGGGGATCTCACACCATTTGTTCAGCTCCAAATGAATGCATTATAGACAGGGAGTCATTCCTGCTGCCTCTCCTCAGTAATTCCAAGGGAAAAATACTCATTTTATTTGTCAGGGACACGGAATTCTCATTGCCCACGTGCCACATAAAGCAATTTTACGAAATGCCTGTAACTGATGGAGAAGGAAGGCGCACTCTGGCTTTCAAATTCCCAAAACCGCTGGAGCTGTGCTCGGCTCCACAAAGTCCACTGTAAATTCCAGCGTTCTACCAAGACAACCATTTGATCCCCACTCCATCCATCCCCAGGCTGCCAGAACAGGCAATTTGAAATTGTGCTAATTAATAGTTTTAATTAAACCATGGAAAACACAAGCGCGTTAAATGTGCTGATGCTCCAAGCCGGAAGCAGAAATGGATTCATCCACGGAATGCTGCAAGGTGTGATGGCATATTATGATTATTAAAGCTTTACAAATCAGTTACAACTCTAAAACCATCGCCGAGAATAATTACAAGCCTAAAACAAACAACTCATTTCATTCTTGTATCATGAGAGCTCTTCTATTAATCTGTTTCTTATCAAGAAGTTCTTAATTGGGAGAGACTGCGCTAAGAAAATCACACTAAAAAAATCCAAACCCACTTTTTTTTTTAGCACAAACCTCAAATGAGCAAAAAGCCCTTGAATAAAATGTAGGTATTTTCTCCTCTGCATAACGATAATGTTCTGTAGAGCACATGAAATGATGATGAAACTTCAGAATCCCAGCAAGGAGAAAAATTAAACAAGTGATAAAACCCCCAATGTCATCAAAATTCCAAATGCTGGGGGCACAAATCCAAGCTGTCCCCAGGGAATGGTGTAGGAATCACTAAGAAAAATGGAGAGGTTCTGAAAAATGCGACTTGTACAAGTGTCTTTTCTAGACAAAAAAAATTTTACGCAACTGTTCCCTCAGCTTCTGCATTCCTTGGATTTTGGGCACATCCAGGTACCCCAGTCCAACACGCTCCCACAAATTTTCCCTGGGGCACGTGGAAATGTGATGGAGATGTCTCCTCCAGGTCTGATTCTGTTCCACCCCTCTGGAGACCAACGAAAGCAAAGCAAATCCCTGCTCTCCCAGAAGCCCTGGGTTTGGCTGGGACTGAGTTATTTTCCCTCCCTGGTGCTGGTGCCATGCCGTGGGATGGAATTTGGGATGAGGATTCCATTGGTAAGGCACTGATACTGCGGCTGATGCTGGGTCCTGCTCACTCCAAGTCAAGGAGTTTTCCAAGGTTTCCATGCTCTGCCAGCCAAACACAGCAGGAAGGAACCAGGACAAAAACCCATCCTTACAAACTCTGCACCCGAATCCCTACTGAGAGCATTGCAACTTGTGGCATTCCAACTCCTCCATGCACCCCAAACCAATGGCTTTGCATTTATCTTGACTCCCCAAATTCTCCGGCTCCCTCTTCAAGCCAGGCCTCCTGCATTTCCTCAGTATTTTCCCGGAGCAATTTTAGGGCCTGCCGAATTCAGAATTCAGGGTTTGCTTTTTAAACTCAGCTCTCCCACCCCTCACCTCCTCGCCTTGGCAGGGTTTGAATGATTTGATTTACACCGCCACAAACATTTTCCACATTTCTCCCAATGAGGAGCCAAATTGAAATGCAGGGTCCACGCAGCATCTGAATATTGTATTATTCATCAGGTGGAGACGAGAGCAAACCTCCCCAAACCGAAATCTTCACAGTGACAGGAAAATGAGCCGGTGTCAAATTACAACTGAAATTACATCCCTGCATAAACAGCAGGAGCAGTGAAATGGGAAAAACTGCCATGCAAATTATCCCAGCTGGCAAGATGTGTTCTTTACAAAGGTCTAATGTTCTGAGAAAGAAATACTGTGAATTCTGGGCAAAAAACCCCCAAACACCAAGAACCCCAAAGTATCCTGCAGCAGGGTGAGCCTGATAACACCTACCCGCCTTCTACTATCCCAAATCCAGCCTGATTTTTAAAGCCTCAGTAGCTCAAAACACTGGATTTCCTTCAGACTGAATTCACAAGAACATTTTCCAAACAACATGTGGGAGGCGAGGAACATCAACTGATTATTAAATACCAGGATTTGGAAAATATAACCTTTGGGTGCACACCCTGTGGCATTCCAGATCCTTTCTCCGTGGATTTAACACCGTTTGTGTGGGAAGAAGCTTCACCCATCCTCAGGGGTTAATGCTGCACTGTTAACAGCAGTAATAATATTATTTGCACTAAACAATTTCTATATAAAGAAAAAAGAGCATATTTTAAGCTTTAAAAATAATTTCTCCTGAAATTACAGTGACCCACAGTTGGCAAACACATGGTGGAACTGAAAAAACCTTCCAGGTGCTCCCATGCAGCGCTCCTCTTTCACAGTCCATGGGAATAACACACAACAAAGGCATCTGGGACTAAAAAGAGGATGTGAAAGAGGCCCTAAGTGTAAGGATGCAGCTTAGAACCAATCCTTTCCTTTCCTTTCCTTTCCTTTCCTTTCCTTTCCTTTCCTTTCCTTTCCTTTCCTTTCCTTTCCTTTCCTTTCCTTTCCTTTCCTTTCCTTTCCTTTCCTTTCCTTTCCTTTCCTTTCCT
>VZTX01015301.1:11459-44714 GCA_013400915.1 Pardalotus punctatus
CCTTCCCTTCCCTTCCCTTCCCTTCCCTTCCCTTCCCTTCCCTTCATGGAAGGAAGGAAGGAAGGAGTCCATTAGCCCATTCCTGGAAGCAGGAATGAACCCACTGAGGTGGGAATGAGACAGGGAACCACTTAGGGTTAAATGTAAAACTCCCAGGGGAAAGATTCCAGAAGCTGGGAGCTAAAGGAGAAAACAAACAAATTTAAGACATGCTGGGGTCATTTTATGAATGCCAGACCCCCGAAGTGTCCCACAGCCCTGGGGGCACCGCCGAAAGCATCCTTGGAATCTGTTATTCTCTCCCATGGGAGCAGGGCAGCCGCTTTCACTGCTGAGCAATGGATGTGCCTGGCTCCAGCATGCCGAGGTCACACATCAATTGCACCTCGTCTCAACACCAACACTCTCAAATAAACCTTTGTGCCCAGGGCTGACCTCAATTTAATTCTCATCAGTGGCCTACGAGTGGGAATAAGTCAGACCAGCACCTACCTACTCCCACGATCCCGAGGCTTCCTTTTGGATGTATTTCCCACACCCAACTTCGCCCGTGAATGTGAAAGCTTTTCCCAACCTGAACCAAAATAACGGGTAAAAATAAGAAGATAAAAGGGGAAGACAGCAGGATCTATAAGTGCAGTGGCTATAATCAGTATATAAAGGTAGGAGCTGCTTCTTAGGGCATCAAAAGAGAGCGATGTTTATGGACATCCGTTTTCCCAAAGGGAGGTTGTAAAGCACCATTTGAATGATTTCATATCTGCTCCAAAGATTGGTACAGGAGAACTTCAAGAGATAAGGATACATCATTCTGCAACTCCAACTGCTCTCCAAAGTCCCATTAATGTTGTTCATTCTCCCCTGCAGAAATGAACCCATAACTCACTCACAGGGGTTGCAAGAAACGCCATACAATTCCCGGTATCTCGCAGGGCAAACGTCTGCATGGGCAAGATAGTGTGGAATTATGGTGCACGTGACGCCTCAGCAGCCTTCCTGTTGATACTTCATCTCCTGCCACACAGCTGTGGCTGTCCCAGCTGGAAAAATCATACCCAGGATGGTTTGGGTTGGAAGGGATTTAAAGCCCATCCCATTCCACCCCTGCCAGGGCAGGGACACCTCCCACTGTTCCAGGCTGCTCCAAGTCCTGGTCTTGGACACTTCCAGGGATCCAGGGGCAGCCCGAGCTGCTCTGGGCACCCTGGGCCAGGGCCTGCCCACCCTCCCAGGGAAGAGTTTCTTCCATATATCCAAGTAAAATTTTCCCACTGAATTGAGGTGGACGGAGGTCAGGTGTGATCTCCACCAAGGACAAACCTCCTCGGAGTCTAGATGCTTTACAGCCAGCAAAAACATGGAATGTGTTGAACTATTACACCTCAAAAGCTCTGCAGGAAAGGGCTTCCAGCCAGTTAATGTTTTCCATGGCCCATCCTGCAACAGTTTCCCATTTGGAGGTGTCTTTACAGCTTCATGTTTGTTCTCTTTGCACACGCTCACGGGGTGTCACCGTCATTCACAAAAGCTTTCAGGTCACTGAGGAACCACAGGGCTCCACTTTCTATTTTCATGTCTTTATTTCTAAGCAAGATGTTGAAAATCCCTGTAATTAGAACTAAAAGCGTGCATTTGTGGGATTTTTCCATTAAAAACCACAGGTGAGTTCCCATAAGATGTTTCCACTGGATCCAGAAGTACCTGAAAGTATTTTATTAATCAATAAATGCCCCCCAGTTTTAAAGGTGTATTTATGCATCCATGCTGCAAAACAAGATTCCGTGACTGTGCAAATTGCGTCTCTTCTCACAGTACTTAATTTCCAGCAAATTAAACGTGGCACTCTCGATAACCTCAATAATGAAGCAGCTTGATGCGAAATAATTCCAGGTTTTCACAGCCTTCAGGAACAATTATGGGCAATGCACGATGATTTAAGTGACTGAGTTTGTTCAAGCACATCTGCAGCACCTTTTCCCCGCCTTCCATGCCTCGAAGTCTCCTGCAAGCAGCCTTGGTCACACAGGAAAATGGCTCACGGTGGTGGTGAGAGCCTGAGGAATGATCAGCACATGCCCTGCAGAGACTGCTGGCTGTACCAGGGATGGTGGATGGATTCTCCTCTGAGGAACTCTGAAGAAAACCCCCAGGGAGCAGATGGGAGGGGAACTGCAAGGCAAGGCGATGCTGTCACACCATTTTTTGGTGTTTCTGGCTGTAAGGAAGAGCCACTGGACCCTGGTGTTACATCCTAAATGCTTCCTCTGCCACCTCGTGCCCTGCAGCAGCACATTTGTTTACCTTAGGATTGGGAAAGGGAGGGAAGAGATTTCATTCCTGTTCTTGCTGTGGCACTGTACCTGCCTGTGTGACCTCAGCAGAGGACTGAAGGAAGTTCTGCCCTGCACACATTGGCCAGAGAGGGGCCCGAGTCTCCTCCCTGGGGACGTCCCAGAGCTCTGGGGACACAATGTTGTGCCCTGTGCTCTGGGCTGGCCCTGCTGGAGCAGGGAGGTGGCACCAGATCCCCCATTATGGTCCCTTCCAGCCTGACCCATCCTGCCATTCTGACCATGGAGAGCACAGCACCCATGTGAATGTACCAGTGAACGCTCTGGAAGTTGGAGTAATTCTAGAAACTATCCATCTCTAACGACAGAACGTATTTTTCCCTAAGTGATTCTCACAAAGCGATTACATTCTCTCCAGAATGAAGCCGTATTTCAAGATTTTATTTTTACAATGTACAAAACTGGGGGTTGAGACACGGGTGAATACCAATGATCTGGTGAGAGACGTGTCACAGCCAGCACAATCCGACAGAATCTTTCAAGCCCTCACATTTTATTTTACTGCCATTATATGGCATAGCACTTTTTATGGAATAGTCTAATAAAAGGGATACAACACTGTGGGAAAGCATTTAAATAAAAAGACTACTTGCTTCTGTCTTTCAAGGTCTGCTTAGCTGGGAGCTGTTCTCTGAAGGGCCTGCTGGAGACCCTGCAGTCACTGAGCCTCGGCAATTTTCCTCTGTTTCTGTGGAAAACCCTCAGGGTCTCTTCTGCTCTCTGTTGGTCGCTCCTTGTTTAATAATCACTAAAGAACTGAGGTTTGATGAGACCTGGAGCTCGTACCCCGCTCTGAGACAGTGGGAAAACACCAAAAGGCAACGCTGCACCCATTGCCCATCTGCTTTTGCTCCAGATGTGTGCAGAAGAAGAATTTGTGCCTTTACCAGCACAGAAGGCACAAATAGTGTCACCTCTGCATTTCTGTGTGGATTTCAAGACACAAATAGTGACACCTCTGCATTTCTGTGTGGATTTCAAACCAGTGTCTGCAAGGCGAGGTGGGGTTTTTGAATTGAATGTTTCAGGTGACGATCTCCCTTCTGATGATCAGAATTCAGTGGTGCCAAAAGGCTTTTGGAATCTGTTTGACTGCTGAATTCTGACATCTCCAGCATAGCCATTAGATTCCAGCTATCCTGACTGCTGTAAAATGTGCCTAAAATTGTACTCCTCAGCAAAATCCACAGCAAACAGCCTCATCATGTGGGATTAGCATGGTCACTGTGCCATTCCTAGCTGGGTACGTGCTCACTGTGAGATCTCAAACAAAATCCATCCTGTCCCTCAAAACAATAATTCCCAGATAGCTGGGATAAGAACCAAGGAAGCATATTTAACTTTTTATAGTACACAGCAACCTCCACAGAGCATGGAGAGACTGATCCTCTACTGCTGCTGAGTTCTCACCATCAACAGTTTTGTTTGGCAGTCTCAGATTTCCAGATTTTCTGCCAGTACCACGTGCAATGTGAGCTTTGTCTCCATTCCAGAGGCTCCTGTCTTTCCAAAATATTCCTTTTGCCAAGAAATAAACTGGGAAGGAGGAAGAGGCAACGGCACTCCTGAGCACCCAGATGCCCCCCTGCACACTACTGCATTCAACTCTCTTCCCAGCCTAAGTCCAGAGCCAAGGAGAGCCTCATTACTCTTTAATTACGGCTGGAATTGGCCTGGAACTGACCTGCTGATGCAAAAGAATCATATCACCCTAACAGGGACAATTTGTTCAGGGCTGGAAAGCCACTGGGGTGAGAAGAGTCATCCCCCAGCTGATCAGCTACAGCCGCCTGCGGAATGGGAAAAGAGCAGTTCCATGAGATCCATAAGCTGCCAGGACGTTTGGAGATGCAGCAGCCTGAGCTCCTTCAGGGGGTTAAACTGTGCCCGGTGATAGCCAGCAAGGAATGGTGCAGCAAGGTGTGGAAGTGAACCCGAAAAATCTCCACAGCTTCTCTGAAGTTTTCCCAGATCCATTCACTTGTTTTTGTTCAACTCACCCAAAAACAGGGCACTGTTTGGGAAATGGATCAAAAATGGAAGTTCTGGCTGTATCCAGTTTCATATAAAGCTTTAAAAGTAATTATTGTTACTATCTGGAGAAACAGACAAATTGGGATAAGCTTCATACAAAACATGAAAAATATTTTTGCACACAGAAGACCGATGATGATTTGTCATTGGTTCAGCATTACAGAAACCCAAATGGAATTCTTTACAAACAAATATTTTGCTTAGCAAACTTCTAGATGAAGCAGTAAAGTATAATAACCTCCCTTAAACTGTAATTCCAAGCCTTGCTTTGGAGTACATTGTAATAAGAAATAACTGCCCTGTCAGGATAATGCTCCTGCAGCTTCTAAAGAACCAATCAGAAACCCCCAAACCCCACAACAGCCCCCGCCTCCCTCCCCTAGAAAAAAAGATTAAAAAAAACCAAAAACCAGTGGCAGTGCCCATTTCAGCTTGATGGCAGCAAAATCTAAGTTCAAGTGGCAGAAAGTATCAATAAACAAACTCCTCAGAGCGAGTTACAGCCACTTCAGCTTTATTACTTATTTAGAGACTATTCATCTTCAGCAGCCACTAGACTGACACTGTATCCCATTCCACTCCAAAATAATTCTCAAATTCTCACATCTGATCTGCTGGATGTAGAGGGATTTAAAAAAAAAAAAAAAAAAGGTAAATGTAGAAGAAATGTAGAAGAGGCTGATTTATAGAAAATTGAGGTTTAAAAAAATCTCCTAAGCTCACTACTTGCCATTAGTTTTAAAAATAGCAGCTCTGGATGAAAGTTCCAGCCAAGGGAAAGATAAAACATTTAGGGAAACGATTCATTTGTGTTCCCTGTCCAGAAACTTATTCAAACTTTGGTCAAAATGCACCCTTTCTGTATTTCTACGTGAGATGAAGGCAGAATATGAGCCCGAGGTGATGCCATAGAGTCACAGAACCACAGAATGGTTTGGGTTGGAAGGGACCTTAAATCCCATCCAGCTCCACCCCCTGCCATCTCTTTTTGTCACAACATGAAGAGCACGTGGCCAATTTCCACCCATGAAGTGTAAATACAGCTTCAACTTCACCCCCCGAAATGTGTCATGGGTTGGAACAAGACCCTCATCAGAAATTCAGTTCTGTTAAAAAAACCCTTCAGGGGACTGCCAGAAAAGGAAGGGACGGACAGGAAAATCCCCACACCAGTCTGTGCTGGACGAGAGGAAGTTTCTAAAGCTCCGGGAGCTTTCCAGGAGCAGCCTCACCCATCTCCATTCCATGGAGGAGCGTGCCATGCCTACCAAATACCACACTGCACACACTGTGAAGATGTCAATTATTTGATCCCTTCCGGGAAACAAACGCTTCTTATTTCTGTGAAAGAGCCCCATATAAACAGGTGGCTCAGGTTATTTTGAATAACTAACAAAGTAACACGGGGCAATATTGCCAGCATATCAGTGGACTCTGCCTGCTGACCAAGAGAATGATATTTTCTCCTGGTTAAGGTATGCCGAGGACTTAGGTGAGAAAACAAAGCTTTTCTGAGCATCCACAGAGAAGGACAGTGTGGCCATGAACTTCTTCAGAGTTTCTGTCTGGAGGGATTCAGGCAGAAGTGAGGCTTCAGTTTCATGCCAATATAATCATTGGAGATTTGGAGCCATGCTCAAAACACCGAGACAGGAGAAAAATGTCCCACCACCCCTTCCAGGAGGCCACCTACACCCCTTCCCCATTAACACTGAGTACATTAACGAGGATGGGCCTCATCCTTAAATGTGAGAAGAGGTGAGATGAAAAACAAGGGAAAATAAACAACCTAAAGCAATCCAAGTGGGACTCGGTGCTAAATCTGGGTGCTCGTTTCAGCTAAGGAAAACAGATTGAATCCAATGTTGTCACAGCCTTAAAATACCCACACCAGAATGCACCAACTTCCTCAAATGTTTTCAGATCCATAAGTTTTATGCAGCCTTTTCAAAGCTTCCTTATAAATTTCTCCCTAAACACATCAAATACATTAGCTTCAGATAAAACCTGCTCCTCAAATAACTTCTGCTATAAGGAAGGAACAAAGGTCAATCACAACTAAATTGGATTCTTCTAACAAAAATGAGAGAAACTCTCAGCCATGTAATGTGGAATTCAGGGATGGGCTGGTTTCAGAATTAATTACGACTGCCAAGTCCTCCTCAAACAAAGCAGAGAATAGCAAATGACACCAATATATAGATATTCATTAGGTGCAGCTGGCCAGGGACTATTCCTGCTTTCTGCTAGAACCACTCAACAAATCTGCTATGAAAATGCCTGAAAATCCAGTGCTGGGTTTTGTTACTGCCATAAAAGTCGATTGTGTCTGCAACGCCCCTGGGGCACCGATCTCTGCTCTGGGACAGGGACAGGACCCAGGGGTGGCTGGGGCTGGGGCCAGGGGAGGGTTTAGGGTGGGTACCAGGGAAAGGTTGTTCCCCCAGAGGTGCTGGGCACTGCCCAGGCTCCCCAGGGAATGGGCACGGCCCCGAGGCTGCCAGAGCTCCAGGAGCGTTTGGCCAGCGCTGCCAGGGATGCCCAGGGTGGGATTGTTGGGGTGTCTGGGCAGGGCCAGGAGTTGGATCAAGGATCTCTCTGGGTCTCTTCTGTGGTTCTCTGGAACTGTAGACCTTCAGCATAAAGCAGGGAAAAGTTATTATTTCAAGAATCAGTGCAAAGGAATAAGAGGCTTAATAAACATCCAGCGTGGCTCAAAGGATCGTGACTGAGTGATAATTGCTCTTATAGAGAAAATACCCTGTGAGAAAAGCCTGGCTTAGCCCTAACCAAGAGTTCACGATGCTGTTTATCCACATTATCAGTCTGCAAAAATGCTCCCTTTATCAAAGCACACTCTGATTTACAGACAACTCCCTCTGGTTTTCCGGGATAGGGAAAAGGCAGGAATTGTTCAGGTGGGACACCCATCCATTCAACACCCCCACCATCTTTAACTCAACCTCAATTAAGATAAAACTTTCTATTCCATGGGGTGACAGCTCACAGGAGATTAACTCCTGACATGGAAGACACTAAGTGGGACAGTCCCTCGGATTGAAAGGATCTGTCACTCATGCCAGCATTCCCAGGAATTGTCTGTTATGGACAAGGATTTTATGTAGGGGGTTCTAATTCCTGCTGGAGAAAAGCTTTTCTTTTCAAACACCACACAGCAGCACTTCTCTCCCACGCTATATTAAACAATTCTTCCTCTACTACTACAGCAGCAAGAATTTTAAACAGGCCCAATGGGTATTTTAGTTCTTAAAATCCAGCTTCGCACTCCTTGTCACAGAGCAAAAACCATCCAGCAATTCCCATTTATTTGAAATCAGAAGAGACCAAACCAAGGACAGGAAAAAACCTGGCCCTGGGCTCTCAAAATATGACAATTTTTCCAAATATATCACACATAAAACCATGGAGAACTTCACCTCCAGGTCAGCCAGCAGCCTTTCGTGGCTGTAGAGATCCACAGACTCCACATCAGCCTGGAAATCCTGGGGTCAGATTATCCTTTCATCCTCATTGGTATCAGAGTCTCTATTACAGGCTTAAAGTCTTGTGACCTGCGTGTTATTCCCTTCTGCTATCGATATTCTGCATTCCAGAGGACGCACGTCTCTGCCCTTCCCAAATTTCCCGCACAGGGTTCAGTTCAGCAGTGCAGGCAGGAGATTTTAAGAAGCAAAAAACCCAGAATCTCCTGGCCAGGGGGAAGTGGGCAACCACCCCAGGAAGCCTGGAATTTTATCCCTGTTTCTATAAGATTCATTAAATGAAGCTGTGCAAACGGGTAGGGAATCCATGAGCAGCCAAGGTCTGGGCTCTCAGGAAAGGCTGGAGGATTTCTGCTTGTGGCTGCCAGATCTTCCAAGAACCACCCACAGCTCGCGCCCTAGCATGAAGCTCACGTCCGTATTTCTCACTTCTCCTACCAGGAAAACAGCCAGGAAAGCCATTAGGCAAAATAACCCCCTGCCCCACCAATGCATCACTGATGCTCCAAAACAACGGAGAGGGAACAGGAATTGTGTCACAGGCCTGAACACTCTGAAAGAGAGAGAGAAAACTCTGTGGATGGATTGAGAACCTTGAATTTCTCTCCCAAAGGAAGAAGGACGCAGTCAGAAAACACCAGGGGAAAACCAGAAACAACATCAGAGCCTCTAGTCCGTGTTTTTCTTGGAAATAACAAATAGTTTTTGTATTTTCAGCTTCCACCAGAGGGAGGAAAAATGAGATGACTCTGGTCATGCCTCTCCAAGGCAAGAGCTGCTGCCAGACACCCTGGCCAATCCAGCATTCCGGGAATTTAAAAGCCCTGAGCCTAACAAATTGCAGGAGCCACCCTCGAGCTGTTAGGAGCAAGGAGAGTGTGTTCCCATCTGCAGTTGGTTAAACACAAAGCCCTGCTGAGAGAATCCTGAGAATTTTAGCAGAGCTTTAATCCTCAGATAGAAACAAACTAAAACTATGTTAAAAGCGCGCCCAGAGGGACGGAGGCATGGAGACAGCAACATTCCCCACGGGAAATGGAATATCCTGGGGAGAAAAACTGGCGTTCTGGAAGCCTGGCACACCTTCCTCAGCCAGGGGATGAATTGTTCTGGGAATGACAGAGGAGCATCCAGCCTGAGCTGCTGCAAGTATTCAGTCCCACAGAAATGAAACTGTGCAATTGCCCAAATTCCTTCCACTCCTGTTTCTCAGGGGCTGCCCAGGGAGCTGCTGGAGTGTCCATCCCTGCAGGTGTCCAAGGAATGGGGCACTCCTTGCTCTGCTCTCTGCTTTCCCCACACAAAACTAAGGGTCTTTGAAAGAGAAAAGCTGCCCTTGCAAGTAGCATTGGAGTGTTTGTCTCTCCTTTAACAGGAACACGAATTACAGACAGAAATTAATGCCAGTGCCTATAATATTTTGTTTTTTTTCACACAGCCCTGCCATAAAGCTAAGAATGCAGAGAGAAACCTAGAGCAGGCCTGATTAATTATACATACTAAATTAATTATACATACTAAATAATTTTACTACAGAAGAATAAAAATGTATCTGTGTTCTAATTGGGATGTTAAAACCCTTACACCAAGCTAACCACTAAGTAACCATGAAACCAGGACAACAGCATTTACTTCTGGCAAATTCTCCAACATATCTAATGAGGTGAGAACTTGACACAATACAATTCCTCATATTTTAGCAAAGTCTCTTGCCTCAGCATCTCCCCATTTGGAAACTGTTGAATCTGGAATTTGCTGAAATTAAAACCGAATTTATGAGCACTTAGCAAGGCCTCTGGCTACCTGCACTCACCGGGAGGGAAAGGTAAAACAAGTTTCATGTCATTAAGAGGCAGAAAAGGCTTCAGACTTCATTTCATGATGAGGAAATAAACTTCTCTCCTTAAAAACTGGCATGGGGAACTCTCATTTGGAAGCGCGGACTATGCATTGAGAGGAGGAAATGATGTGTGGGAAAAGCTGCTTTGTCTCTGACCTTCTGTAATTCCAGTCCTGCTTTTACCTTCTTACCGGGGTTTTGCACTTCAGGACTTGATTCCTTGAGTTCTGCAGATTTAAATTGCAATTCCCTAACTCAGAATTTTTTTTTTTTTTTTCCCCTGTACTTCATGTAATTGGAAAGATTGGAATTCTGATCAAAAGTCCTAAGTACCCTTTTTGAGACAAACCAGATTTCAGAACGGAGGGAAACTCCACCTCAGAAGGGCAAGATTTACTCAGTGTAAACCTCTCCAGTCCCTAAAAACGATGCCCTGCTCAAGTATGAAATTATTTTATGAGTGCTCTTTAATTAATTACACCTTGTTAAGGCTTTACCTTGTTTCTAAACTTTCATGGTTCATCTTTGCAAAGCTTTTATCTGTTTTGAAAGATTAGAATTTCATTTTCGTAGACCTTTAAAAGTGTACATGGTACTTCCTGTGTAATTGTAGTGTTCCAGCGTAGCTTTGAAATGCCGTTAACAAGAATGAATGCAATTTTTAATTTTAATTTTAATCCAAATTTTTTAATTTTAATGCATGTCAGAGGGGAAGAAAAGGCAGTGTGTTAGCGAAACTCTGGGAAAACAGGGAGAAAACTTACTGATAGTGGGTCTGTTTTTTTTTTAAGAAATATTTAAACAAGACAGAGAATTCTGAGGTTGACACAAATCCATTGCATCTCTGCCCAGATCTGGGCAGTTTTACCCAAATCTGGGCAGTTCTGTCCAAATCCGGGCAGTTCTGTCCAAATCTGGGATGTTCTGTCCAAATCTGATCAGTTCTGTCCAAATCCGGGCAGTTCTGCCCAAATCCAAGCAGTTCTGTCCAAATCCAGGCAGTTTTGCCCAAATCTGGGCAGTTCTGCCAAATCCAGGCAGTTCTGTCCAAATCCGAGCAGTTCCATCCAAATCCGGGCAGATCTGCCCAAATTGGAGCAGTTCTGCCCAAATCCAAGCAGTTCTGCCACATCTGGGTAGTTCTGCCCAACTTGGGGCAGGTTCTGTCCAAATCTGATCAGTTCTGTCCAAATCTGAGCAGTTCTGCCCAAATCAGAGCAGTTCTGCCCAAATCCAAGCAGTTCTGCCCACATCTGGGCAGTTCTGCACAACTTGGGGCAGGTTCTGTCCAAATCTGAGCAGTTCTGCCAAATCCAAGCAGTTCTGCCACATCTGGGAAGTTCTGCCCACATCTGAGCAGTTCTGCCCAAATCCGGGCAGTTCTGCCCAACTTGGGGCAGGTTCTGTCCAAATCTGATCAGTTCTGTCCAAATCTGAGCAGTTCTGCCCAAATCAGAGCAGTTCTGCCCAAATCCAAGCAGTTCTGCCCACATCTGGGCAGTTCTGCACAACTTGGGGCAGGTTCTGTCCAAATCTGAGCAGTTCTGCCAAATCCAAGCAGTTCTGCCACATCTGGGAAGTTCTGCCCACATCTGAGCAGTTCTGCCCAAATCCGGGCAGTTCTGCCCAACTTGGGGCAGGTTCTGTCCAAATCTGATCAGTTCTGTCCAAATCTGAGCAGTTCTGCCCAAATCAGAGCAGTTCTGCCCAAATCCAAGCAGTTCTGCCCACATCTGGGCAGTTCTGCACAACTTGGGGCAGGTTCTGTCCAAATCTGAGCAGTTCTGCCAAATCCAAGCAGTTCTGCCACATCTGGGAAGTTCTGCCCACATCTGAGCAGTTCTGCCCAAATCCGGGCAGTTCTGCCCAACTTGGGGCAGGTTCTGTCCAAATCTGATCANTGTCCAAATTGGAGCAGTTCTGTCCAAATCTGAGCAGTTCTGCCAAATCCAAGCAGTTCTGTCCAAATCCGGGCAGTTCTGCCAAATCCGGGCAGTTCTGTTCAAATTGGAGCAGTTCTGCCCAAATCTGGGCAGTTCTGCCCAAATCTGAGCAGTTCTGTCCAAATTGGAGCAGTTCTGTCCAAATCCGGGCAGTTCTGCCCAAATCTGATCAGTTCTGCCCAACTTGGGACAGGTTCTGTCCAAATTGGAGCAGTTCTGTCCAAATCTGAGCAGTTCTGCCAAATCCAAGCAGTTCTGTCCAAATCCGGGCAGTTCTGCCAAATCCGGGCAGTTCTGTTCAAATTGGAGCAGTTCTGCCCAAATCTGGGCAGTTCTGCCCAAATCTGAGCAGTTCTGTCCAAATTGGAGCAGTTCTGTCCAAATCCGGGCAGTTCTGCCCACATCCGGGCAGTTCCGCCCAAATGTGAGCAGTTCTGCTCAAATCTGGGCAGTTCTTTCCAAATCCGAGCAGTTCAGCTCCTGCCCACCCCGCTCCCGGTCCCTTTTGGGGACACATTTGTTTGGCTGCTGCTCTTGGCGAGACAGACTCCACTCGGAGGTTCTGCTGAACAAAGCTCTGATTTATTTCTGCAGAGACATCAATATTGAAAATACCACCTCCTGAAAATTAATAGAGTCTCTGAGAAGCAGGAAGTTGTTCTCCCACGGCATCTCGGCCATCACTCAAAGCATGGCCTTTATCACAGAGCACATGAAGGATTAATGCTGACTCCATGGTCCCGAATTAGAAACAATGTCTTGGAAATTAACTCAACTTTCATGAAGGCTTCTGCCAGACCTAGAAGCTGGAGACACTTGAAAGTAAATATATCATGAACAATTTGGCAGTATCAGTTTCTTCACACTGACATTTAATATTGACTCTGAGAGATCAAAACCCTCCGAAAAATCTCCATTGTCAGGGAGTCTGCTCCTGTCACAGCAGTGAGGTTCAGCCTGGAATTTCTTGAATTCCCTTCTCATCAGCAGCCTTACACAGAATTCTGTCTCTGAGAACTCTTTAGAGTTTCTTAGCTCTGTGTTTGTACACTCCTGACCCCAAGCTGTTACTGCCAATGGAAAATAAACAGCAGAAAACATTGGATAACCTCCACTATTTCATGTCCCAGAAGGTTATCCCTACTCCCTTGAACAGTGAGTTCAACGGACTCTAGAGAGGAATTCATTATTCTCTACCTTGTCTATTTGAAATCCGCTTTTCCTCCAGAACTTAAGCACTTGAATATAAGGAATTACAAAGGATTGCTAATTAAAATCATCAGAGGGCCTCTCAGTGATTAAAACCAGCTGAAGGTGTGGCTGCTCCCTTTCAGACTTTGAAATCAGACAGATTTTAAGCAATGGCTTCAAGGTGAAGGAGGGCAGGGATGGACGGGATCTTGGGAAGGAATTGTTCCCTGGGAGGGTGGGCAGGGGCTGGGATGGAATTCCCAGAGCAGCTGGGGCTGCCCCTGGATCCCTGGCAGTGCCCAAGACCAGGTTGGACATTGGGGTTGGAGCAGCCTGGGACAGTGGGAGGTGTCCCTGCCATGGCAGGGGTGGCACTGATGGGATTTAGGGTCCCCCCCAACCCAAACCCCAGCCCCTCTGTGATCCTAGGAAGGTCCCGCACAGACGCACAGAGGATTCCAGCTTTCCTTCCCTGGAGGGACCTCAACGACCTTGTCAGCTGCAGGAATCTCTTGGAGAGCTCAACCATCCTCTGCAAAGCATCACTTCCAGTCTAAAGAAACAAATGAGCATTTTAAAATCTTTCGTCCGCCTGCAGTTCCAGTCTCTGCTGCAACCACATAAATAGAGCAGCGTAAAAATGTCCAAGATGACCATTTGGTAATATTCTTAATTGACTATAATAGCGAAGATTTACAGTTCATTTATCTGCATGTAATTTCAAGTGAATCTTAATATTTTTTGCCATTTTTTTAAAAGCAGAAGACTGTATGCAAATTGAGTTCATAGATACATTGGATAATATAGACCTGGCACAATAAAAAGGATGAGTTTGAAGAGAATATGGGTTTAGTTCTTAAATTTGTGAAGCATAACATAATGAATGCATCTCATTTCACTTTCAAAGCAACCTGAACAACACACCATCTTTTTTTCAAGCAATTACTCCCCACCCACTGTGACTGTGAGGACAAGAAGTTTGCAAGGACAAAATCTGTGTTGGTTAGGAAAGGTCCAAGTGTGAAAGAATGACATGGAGCAGCTCCATCCTTCAGCCATTTCACCTCAGCACAGTGAGAACAAAAATCCCATTGGCATTAAAAGCACCAAAGCCTCGGGACACGACTGAAATGTGAGAAATACTTTTAGGATATTTAATTATCATGGCTGGAAAATGAGGTCTTGATTCCATCACTTAATCTTACACCTCCCAAACCTACACAGAGACAAGGTCACTTGTGAAAATGCTGTTCCAGGAGTCACAGGCAAACCAATAGGTAAGAAAGCGTATTTCTGGTTTTGGATTTTTTTCATATTACCCTTCAACCCTTTCCCCATGCTCCATGGGAAGCTACAGAAGACATGGCCAATTACAGCTCTGTACAATTGTGTCCTTCTTTTCTGTTTCACCTTCTGCATCTCTGTGAAATTAATCTCATGCTAATGGCAAAAACTGTTTTTTTCTCCCTAACAAACAAAGGAATTAAACGATCTCCAATCACCAGCGGTTTTCTCCAAGAATACAAATAAATGAAACAACAACACTCTGGCGACTTTTGAAGAGCGTGGCTGGAATTTGAATTATTCAAGCAAATCTGGTAAATCACTGCCAATAATCCATCTTCAAGATCTTTAGGAAACTCAAAAGGCCAATTAGCATTTACACCCAGCCTGTCTCTCTGTCTCAGCCTTTGAGAATTAGGATCAAGCCCTTAGAGACTGAAACTTCCTCAAAACCCTATGTTAAGGCAATGGCTTTTGGGGTTTTTCCCGTTTTATAATCTGACACTGCAATGCATCCAGGGGTTGTGCACACACAGCAGGGCACAGTTCCTCTGGGGATTTCCAATTTCTCTGACCCCTGGACAAAGGGAAACTTCTGTGTCACTAAATTTTGTGGAAAACATCCTGTTTAGAGGTGCTTGATTATAAACATCTCCTTTTTAACCAGTCTATTGACAACGTGTCGCTGTTTTTATCATTTATTTGTATTCAGACCCCAGCACAATCTATCATTTATATGGCACACATATTTGTTGGTGATTGGAGATAAATTTTGTAATTAGAGGTTTGGGGTAACAGTCCCTGGCTATTCTTGAGAAGTTTCTCTGGGAGAGAGCGCCTGTAAATTGCAATTTTGCTATGACAGCTCTGCATGTACAGACCAAATAAAATGATAATAAATGGGAAAGCATCAACTGTAACTCATAAAATGTAATGAGGTATTAAAAATGCAAATATTGGAGCAGTTTATTATTTGGCCTGATACAGAATTCAACATCAGGAGCCTCACAATGGTCAAACCTCAGGGAAACTTCTCTTAAAACCTAATTTCACCTATTCTTCATAAAGTATACAGAATAACTTACAGCAAAACTGACAGCGATCCCAGGTTGCATTTCTGCATTTCCAAATTTCAAAACCAACCTCGCCATCTTTCGCTTTTTTTCCTTCCAGAACTTCCCAACTATCAAGCTGAAATCGTGTTTGGATCTGAAAAATCTCTGCTTCTGGCATTTCCTCCACCCACACAAGATCAAAGCTTGGTTCAAGCATTTTTAGTTCCAGCGAGGGCAGGATCTGGACTCATCTCATGCCTGCACACCATTCTGTCTTCACTGCTTTTTGCCAGATTTTGTCCCTGTTTTGCTCTACCTCCCCAGGATTGATTCATCACTCCCTGACTCATCCCAAGGCTCGGGAGGCTCCTTTTCAGTGCTCACAGATTTTTCTCTCTTTTAAAATGAATTTGTTTACTGGAGGAGACATAAATGTGTCTTCCACAAGGCCATTTAAAGCCCCAGTTTTGGTCACTTGAAGGAACAGGGAGTAACACAACCATTGATCTGTTCTTCCCCTGTCTTTCAGCATGAATATAACCTTTGTGCAGGAGAAAAATGGAGAGATTTTCTGGCAGGAGTTCCAAAGTGCCCTTTGCTCACCTCTGCTTCATTCAGTTTGTCCTGTCCAGCGTCCCCTCAGGTGAGCAGATGATTAAGCAGGTGCCCAGCAGAGCTCAGGGCGTGCCCTCCACGTCCTTCTCCCTCCACCACGGAGTTCGCAGAGTTCGTTCAGCGTTGCCTTCAGCCAGCAGCGAGCCCAGCTGAGGGGAACTTGAACCCGAGCTGCCTTGTCCTTTAGCACAGATTCATTTCACCAGTTTGCGATGTTTTAGTGGCAGGATCACGGCATCACAGAAGGGTTGAAGTTGGAAAAGGCTCCAAGGTCATCAAGCGCAGCTTGCAGCCAGCACCAGCACCCTGTTCACCACTAACCACGACCCCAAGTGCCACATCCACGGATTTTTTTAATACCTCCAGGGATGGGCACTCCAGAGCTCCCTGGGCAGCCCCTGCCAATCCCTGAGCACCCTTTCCATGGAGAAATTCCTGCTGCTGTCCACCCTGAGCCTCCCCTGGCCCAGCCTGAGGCCGTTCCCTCTCCTCCTGTCCCTGTGCCCTGGGAGCAGAGCCCGACCCCCCCGGCTGTCCCCTCCTGTCAGGAGCTGTGCAGAGCCACAAGGTCCCCCCTGAGCCCCCTTTGCTCCAGGCTGAGCCCTTTCCCAGCTCCCTCAGCCACTCCTGGAGCTGCTCACACGAAGATGTGAACCTGGGTAGTGCCAGCTCTAAACTCTCGTTCCTCACTCTGCCATTAAAATGCGTGCCAGGGAAAAGAGACTTTATAACAAATGCACTTTGTTCATCAACTACTGCAATTAGGCAGCACTCAGCAGACCTCAGGGCATTCCTTTGATGCAACACCGGCTCTTCTGTAGGAATATTTGATGTACAAACCACGTTTTCCCTGCTAAGTGCTACTTCAGGCAGCGCTAAAACAGTTAAACACACGGTGCTGGCTCTCCCTCCAGTGCTCTCACTTATTGTGACTCAGGGTTTATCTCTTTAGCCAGACAGGTCATTAATTTCCCCAGGTGTTTATTATCCACATGAAATGTCCTATTCCACTGATATCAAGTGTTTTATATCTGTGGCTTTGCCTGTGTGAAGTCAGTGAGATGACCAAAGACCTTGATATTATCCTGATGTTATTACTCAATACGACATCTCTATGCCTTGGTCCCCAGAGCATAGTAAAAGTAGTTTTATAGTCAATTTTGTTGCCAAATAAATCAAGCCATAATCCCCTCGCCCCTCCAAAATCCATGATTTTTTTTTCCTGAGGTAGTGTAGGCACCAAAAGACATACTATACGACTGCCCACTAAACTTCAGCCTCCCAAAGTAGATGATGAATGGCTGCCGTTTATTAGACAACTCAACTTACTATGGGTGCCAAATCCCATAAAATCTTGAGCTCTTGTTGTCAGACTCCAATTTGGGAGAGCCTGCTCCTTTCCTAAAGACCCTGCTTTTAATGTTAAAAGCCAAGTATGACAGTTTTATCCATTAAATAATGCCTACATTTTCAGAGGAGGGATGGGCGGCCATATGTCACAGGAAATTGGTAATAAATCTTTCTCTTTTCCTGATGCACTGTGGGAGCTTTTTGAGATCCGTGTCCCCTCAGAAGAGCGAGGATAACAGCGCAGCAATGCATCCTTCAGCTACACCATATGGATTCCTTTTTGGTTTTCATTTTTTCCCCTTTTTAATACATACTCCTGAGTACTTCTTCCCCGGCAGCGAGGTGTCAATCTGAGAGATGGAGCTCTCAGCTCCAGCTTCATTTCACACCCTTCCTTCGCATCCCTGGGACTCACCTTTGGTAGCATGTTACTTTTGTCTCCTCTCAGTGGTGCCAGTGCTGAGGACTTTATGCCTTTCGTGCCGTCCAGCACATTCCTGTTTAGTTTTCTTCTCCATTTTTTGTTTCCACCTGCTAAAAAACCCCTTTTCAACCAGAGGCTCTTCTGTGCCCATCTCTTTGAGCTTCCTGAGAGCTTCACTCCTCAGCAGCTTTACTTTGTGCAGTCCTCACCCTTCCTGCCCTGTGGCTTTTGCCAAGGCTGATCTGTTACCTTCTCCCTCTGTCCTAGACATGACCTGCACTGATTCCCATGAAAAAAAATCCATTTTCTCCTGGATGGCTGGGAAGCAAACAGAGTAAGAAATGTGCCCAGCACGTGGCTCCTGAGGAAAAGGGCTGATGGTAAAGAGATCAGCAGTGAATAAGGGGGAAGTAAAAGGTCAGTGATAGAAGTAAGTGAAGGCAAGTGAAAGGATGAGAAATAAGGACCAGCAGTAAATAAAAAGGGCGAAGGAAGAGGTTTGTGCTGGACATGCTCTGATTTGATAGGAACTGCCTTGAGGGCACAGAAAGCGTTGGATCCTTAGTGACCACGGGGCTCAGAGCAGTCGCTCCACTCTCCATGCCCTGCTTTGGGGACACACCCAGCAGCCAAGGGCACCATGGGAAGCAGCCAATTTACAGCCAAGGGGGCATCCAGAAGGGGAGCAGGAGGATTCTGAGTGCAGCTGGGGAGCAATGGATGGAACTGGATGGAGAATGCAGTGGGCAGCTGGGGCTGCAGACAGTGCACCCTGCCTCCAGAAATGGGGCTCCACGAAAGGAAGCAGCCAGACTTGGAGGGGATTTTCCCCTCAGCTCCAGTCCCATCTCTCCTGGAAAGCATCACTGCAAAGGCAGCGGCTCAAACAGCTTCCATATCCCCACGAAAATCCTCTAAAACCGAACGAGGGTCACTCAGCCGGCGTGAGAGCAGCGCTGTGCTTGTCCTCGGCTGCAGCTCCTGCAGACATGGGGAGCAAACGGCAGCAATGTGCAAAGGGAGCCTTATCTGTGCCCCCACACGCCTGCAGCACACACTCCTTCCCCTGGGAATGTCTTCCAGTGCAGCCCTGCGCTGCTGCCACACAACTAAACCCACAGCTCTTCAGCTGTATGAACTCCTTGGCCTTGATAACATCACCCTTTTGACACTCTGCTTTCCTTTAACCATCTTGAAGCCCGCAGACAAATCCATCTGCAACTTCATTCCCGTCAGTCGGGGGAAGATCCAGGCCCTGTTTGCCCTGTGAAGAGCTCAGGACTGACTTTTCAGAGAACACTTTCTCTGACCACAGAGATGGGAGTCAGGGAGAGCTGCAGGTATTTCCCCCTTCTCTTTGAGCCCTCCAAAGCTGCAGCTCCGTGAGGAAACCACGGTTCATCCCAGGGTCATTCAATGAAAACAGCTGGAGGGCCCAGAAATAAAAAGTTCAGTCTGTCCAGACAACAATATGAAAATCACAAATTTAATCCTCCTCTGAGAACGCTGGACAGAGCAGGAAAAGGCCTAAATGAAACAGAAGGGCAACATGTCACAAACATGAACCGGGATAAACTGAGAGCCAGAAGACAGCTGAGCTTGCCCACAAATGTGGTATTAATGAACTGACAGACCTGAGCTCTCCCCATCATCTAAAAATTAACCAGCTCTGAAGACAGAGGAGAAAACACTGAGTCTGACTGATTGTTTTTAATGCTTGCATCTTGTAGCAGAGAGATTAAAAGGGATTAAATGATGGGAGAAATTACTAATGTCAAATTATTAATGACATAATGATGAATGTCACAGCCACTTAAATGCACAATAGAACAGATTTCTTCAGAGAACTTGCTTTCTGTGAAGAACAGCTTTGCAAAACCAATCTAAATATTTTTGTCTCTGATTTATTACAGAGCTTTGCATGAATGCTCCTCACAGGGGGCTTCCAAGAGGATTCTGGAGCTTCTGCATCAACTGCTGTGAAACACAAGCTTTCATGGAGCTTTGGGGTTTATCCAAATGATCCAGCTCAAACGTCCTTTCTGTAATAAATCTCTTACCACTTGGGCTTCTCTCTTCCCTAACAGTGGATTGTGATACTCAAAACTGCCTGCTCACTCACCTTTTCGTAGAAAATAAAGTACCAAACACATCTCAGCCTCGTTTCCTATATGACATGAAAGCATTCACTCTGGAAAAGGCAGAATCTCCCTGGCCTTAGCATTTTCCAGCAGGGGAGCAGCCAGAGAGGGCACAGGCAGTGAGGACACGGATGCAGCACAGAGAAACATTTCTATTTAACCAGCTCTAAAATGCCAAGCACATGGTGAAGACAAAGGTCCTGGGCAAAAGCTAACCAGCGGTCAAGTTTCTATTCCTTTTGCTGTTTTTCCAGGATATGTTTTTATGTTTTTAAATAACAACCGTTATAAACTTCAGACACAGAAAATCAAGCAAATTGCCCGCAATTCAGCAACGCAGGCACAACCCACGGCCAGCATTTGTGCTGCCATCCAGCAACAACATTCAGTCCCACCAAACCTCCCCTCTTTACCAACCTTGATCGCTGTTATTATCCAACTAAAACCGGTGTCCCCAGGGGAGGCAGCTCATTTGTTTGCCCCGCTCAGGATTTCATTGCAGACAGCCCTCAAGAAGAAGACAAGGTAACTCCCAGGGCCGACAAAAACAAGCTGAGGAGGTTTTTAGAGCTGCTGCCTTCTAGTGACGGGCAGCTCCCCAAAAGGGTGTGATTAAAGGAAAAACGGCCATGGAAAGAGAAGGATGCACAGGGAGTGGGATAATCGGATAATCGGAACTCCCCAGTTCTGGGAGTTGGATTTCACGGCCTTTAAAGGTCCCTTCCAACCCAAACCATTCCACAAATCTTAAACCAGAACTCACAGAGTTTATGAAGTACCTGGAGTCATATTATTATTATTATTATTATTATTATTATTATTGTTATTATTATTATTATTATTTATTATTATTATTATCTCTGTAATGAAGAAATAAAAGAGAAAATAGAACGTGAATTAAATCTGCTCTCCCTTGAATCCCAGGTGTGTGTAAAGGCAAGGATGAGATAATGAGACAACTTACACATCCCTGCTTCTGTGAGAATCCCTGGAGCAGCCAAAACAAGGGATCCTTGCAGGGAGTGGGATGGAGCTCCTGCCAAAGAGCAAAGGAAGGGTACAGCATGGAAAACCAGAGCAGTATGCATGAATGGGAACGGCTGTGTGAGGGAAATCTTCCCTTGAAATCCTCTCAGAGCTGTTAACACATGAAAGACAAGAGAAAATCCTCCAATTTAACTGCAGTTAAATAGAAGAAGCTGGAATAAAACCTCCATTATGGCTTTAGTGTCAAGTAGCGAAGATAAATGGAGAGAAAACCATCTTGCTGTGGATCCCTAATTGGAGTCTCTCATTTTCCCAAATAACTGGCACATTTGACTTCTCCCAGCAGGAGAATATGTGTCAATAATAGAATATTTTAGCCTGCTAAACCCTCCAGTGATCAAAAAGATCATTGCAAAGGCTTTAGCAGCACGGCAAAGGACAAGCACAAGCAGGCTGGGGCTGTGGACTGAGCTGCAGAACAAAGGATTGGCTCCCAGCAAGGCAAAGAAGGGAGATCAAGTGGGAACGGTTCTGACATGACCCAAATCCCAGAGGAGAAGGGCCACGTTCGTGGGAACGCCTCCAGCAAAAGCGAAACACGAGGTCGTGTGCCGAGTTCTGAAATGCTCCAACCCACAAGCAATTCCGCATTTTCCACTGAAACAGCCACAACGAGCACCTCAGGAAGAGCAGGAAGCTGTGCCCAGGGAAGGGACAGGAGGCAGCTCTGGGGCCTCTGGGCTGAGGGACAATAAAGGCTGCTCCATCTTCTCTCTCCTCAGCTCCGTCTCCCACCTGTGCAGGTGAAGAATGACCTGTGGCCAGGAAGAAATGCTTGCACAGGGCCTATGGGGAGGGGAAAACCATCATATTGTTCTTTAAATGCAGCCTGAAAAATGGTTCAGTGTGAACACAAAATATTCAAGTTGGCACTTCGCTGTTCTCCGTGATATTTATAAACGGGAAAAAGAATCTACAGTTCCTTTTAAATCAGAACACATCTGGATTTCCTGAACTCCAGGAGCTGCCTGGAGCTGCTGCTCTTCCCCAGCAGCCCAGTCTCAGGTTTATATTTGACTATCACTTGTGCCATCAAGGCAGAGGCGTATTCAGTGCACTTCATAAAACAAACACGAGTGAAAATGAACACCTTTATCCTTACAGAGATGATCTCCTTCTCCCTGTGGCATTATTGAATTGCCATACTTATCATTCTCACTCTTCTAGGACCTGTCATAACATTCCCAGAGATTTTTCCATTAACTTCCATGGAAATTGAGTTGCCTTCTTGGTTTTGGAAATTCTGTGTTCTCTGACTCAAATTGTTTCTGAAATGAATAAAAGCCTTTTTTGTATACAGGGAAAAGAGTATTCTAAATGTAATACTCTTTCCCCTTGTTTTATTTTTTTATTAAATCAAAAGATTTTTCACCTTTTCAATCTATTTTCAGCTCAGCGTAACAAGAAGCATCATCTTTGCTCCTACCAAGCCTTAGTACTGAATTCATTTTTGCAATATCCAGATGTGATTTTCAGCCAAGATAAGGGAAGCTGCCTCCATTTTTTCCTGCTGTTTCCAGGGGTTTATTCTGTTAAACCCCTGGACGTGACAGAGCATCAAAGACTTCCAATTGCCTGTAAACAAGAACAGCAAATGCATCATCCCAAAGTGGACAGGCAGGGAATAAAGCATTGGAATGGCCCTCTCAGGATTCCCTGTGCTTTCCCCAGCACCACTCAGCAATCACTGCTTAAACACTTCCTCCATTTCCCAAGCTATTTATTCAAGCACAGGAACATTTTCTGTGCCCGTGCTTTCCCCAGTCCCGCCATTAGTTCCAAATAACTCCTTTCACCTCTGGAAGTTCAGGTCCTACCTCTGCTCCGGCCACTTTCCTGCCACCTGAACAATATTTGACTTCATCACTTCCTTTTGCAGCTGCCTTCAAGCCCACCCAGTGCCACCCCTGCCATGGCAGGGACACCTTCCACCGTCCCAGGCTGCTCCAAGCCCTGTCCAGCCTGGCCTTGGACAATGCCAGGGATCCAGGGGCAGCCCCAGCTGCTCTGGGAATTCCAGTTCAGGGTGTCCCCACCCTCACAGGGAAGGATTCCTTCCCAATATCTCACCTAAATGTCCCCCCTTTCAGTTTGGATCTGTCCCTCCTTTCCCCACCATTCCAGTTCCGGCTGCAGACCCCTCTCCAAGCGGTTTTATCAATAAATCCTCACGTGAGAGCAATCTTTCTGAAGTCCAAATAGAGCAGATTCATGGATGGACAGAAGTGTCTGTGAACTGTGCTGTGTTTGGGACACTTCCACTCCCATTTACCTTCATCCACTCCTGAGTCCGGCACTGCTCCCACCACTCTCTCTGGATGCACAGGGCTGAAATCTGTTTCTCTTTCATTTGCTTCAGAGATCAGCATTTCCCAACACCCACTGATAAATCTCCTTTTCAGTTTCCTGGAGGCTTTCCTTGCGCTGACCAGGCTTTTGGGGTGGCTGTCCTTGCAGATGCCTGGAAACTTCCCTTGCTCTCCTTAGACTGCAAGTTACAATCAGATTTTCATCTGTGACCTAAAGAAACTCTTGTCCCTTCCACATCCAGCTTGATAGGATCCCTTTGGCACAAATCTGAATTCACTGCTGTCCTTGGCTGCTAGGAATGCAACCCAGAGAAAAAAAAGACACTTCTATTTTTAGATGAAAGCAAAACAAAACAAAACAAAAAGAAAAAAGACCCCGGGAGTCCTTTGTTCTTGACTTCCCATCTCTCTGCTTTGCTTTCCGTGCTCTAACAGAAGCTGACGACTTCCAGACATGAACTACTGGAGGCTGGGATTTGGGAGCTGTAGCTTTAGAGAATTTTGTTCAAAAGAATTTGCTCTTTCCAGTGTATCTTTTTAATTCAAGCAAAGTGATTAAGCAGAGGCACATGATGTCAAGGAAATTGGCTCCATATAATGCTCTCAATGCAGAAAAAAGGAAAAAGGACGCAAATCAATAATGATTCAAGTATAAATACAGGAAATATAAAGCTTAAGGGCAAACGTTTGATAGCAGAAATTTTAGAAACTCCTGATGCCAAATGGCAAACAGAATCAAATTTCCCAGAGAAAATGAGAGAAAAGTGGAGAATTGAAGCTGGGTAAAGTTCGCTGACCCAAAAGAACAGCACGGGCTCCCAGCCCCAGCACAGAGTGCCCGGGCTTTGAACGTGCTGATTGCAAGAGATGCAAAATCCTACGAGGAAAGAGACTCGATGAACTCAAATTAGAGGAAATGCAAATGAAATTCCCAGAAAAAATAACTCAGGTGGCACACGGCACTTCAGCCTTAGGATGTGACACTGCAGTTCCTGTTTGATCAGCCACAATGGTGCCTTGAAGGACCTCCACTAGAGCAGGTTACTCAAAACTTCATCCAACCTTTGGCATCTCTGTTGCATAAAAAATGAAATGCAAGCGGAGTGTTTATGGACTTCCCCAACCATGGATGAAATGTCAAAAGACAGAAATAAAATTTCTTAGTCAATTCCTGACTGCGTTCACACAAAAATGAGTGTTAACCTCAGTCTCCCAAACTGACATATCCGAAATGTCAAATCTCAATTTCCCCACTTAAATTAAAACTCAATTACTGCGATTGTTAACCATAAACAAGTGTAACGTGATTCATTATACGTGAGATGTTTGCTGATTAGGACCTGTAGTAATAAATCTCCTTCATTACCTTGAAGGCTGCTTTTGTTCATTTGTGAAGATGATCATTCAAAATGTTTTCATCTCTTCTTTATGAGGAAAACAAAAGAAGGAAAACACACTGCGCCAAATACAGGTTCTCCTTCACTGAAGCTATTTTCTGATAGAAACCTGGAGTTTTTCTCCTTAGTTTCAGGCATCTAAAATGAAATCAAACACTCTTTTAAAACTTAATGACTGTGCTATTGTAACACTCCTTGTCATTCACCCACTTTACCAACATGTGTGGGAGAAACCTTGAAACACTGAGACTGTTGAATAAGAAAAATTAGGGTTTATGTTCTTCAATTAATGGCAGTATTATTTCTCTTCCCTCCTAGTTTTCCCACAGTTCCCCTGGTATAATGATGTGTTTAGGATTTTCTAGTAAAATATTTGCTCTAAAATATTTTTTTTCTCTAGGAGTTGCTTTGCAAGTATTTCTGCCTGTACACGTTTGCAAGGCAGACCTGGAGGAATGCAGGTTATCAATCCTATAGCAGAGCTGGAACTGAAAGCACTGGAAAGAAAATAAGCCTTACCATTAAATCTAAAAATTATACCACAGCTAAGTCATATTTTCACCCATCCCCGCACTGGATTGTAGAAGATCCTTGGAGTAATCCCTGCTGGGATGACCTCAAGTAGCCAAAGCCTTGGAAGGAGATCCAAGGAACCACCTTTAAACAAATCCAGAAGTGATCTCTTCTTTCTCCCATTGGGGTGAACAAGGTGTTTTTACCTCCTGTGGCTTTTCCTTCCATACCATTTTTTTTTCAGCCTGAAATTCACATCTTTTCTCCTGAGTAGTTCCAGCCTGGTGTGGGCAGAGCCCTCTCAGAGAATGGCAGTGCCCAGGGGTGCAAAGACCTTTCTGGAAGGAGCCAACCCCAAAAGCTCTTGCTGGTTCTGCTTCCCAAGGCTTGGAGTCTTCATTCCTGCAGTCTCGAGATCTACAGGTTCCTTAAACCAGCCCCACAAAGGGGTACTCTAAACCTGGCTGTTCCCTGATGGGATGTTTCGGGATGGTTTCTGAAGGTTTCCATGGAGAACTCCTTGGGTTCTCTAATTAGCGCTCTGCTCCTCGGCCGGTGCTCGTCTCAAAAGCCAATCACCTGCTCCCAGAGCATCCTGGCTTTGGATGCAGAGCTCTGCAAACAATGGCAACCATCAGGTGCTGAAAAGCCGTTCCCTGTCGAGCTGTCGGAGGCATCTGGAACAACAGCTGCCTCCCCGCCGTGGCACAGCAGTTTGCATTTGGAGATTTCACTTATTTACCACTTTTTGCAGCACACCAGCTTATTCATGCACTTCTAATCACTTCCAACAGGACTCCAAGTGCCTTTTATCATGCTAAACCCTGCCCTATTTCCTCCACACCTCGCACTTGCTGTGGAGCTTTCTCCTCGCATCGAACAAAGCTCTGGTTTTGTGTTCCACCTCCAAGCACCCACGCCAGGGCTGCTCCTCTGGACTCTGCCCCTGAATTTGGAGTTATGATTTAACTCTCGACTGCACAACACACAGAGAGTTTGGACAAGCTGAAACCAAGGCCTGGCCAACTCTGTCATGAAACAAGGTGTTGCTACCAGCACAGGACTCTTTGCTTTGCTGATTTTCTCCTCCCACCAAGCACATCCTTCTACAAAACTGAGCACAAGACACGTTCAACAGAGCTAAAACTGCCAAAATATCTCTATTTTTTTTCTTTCTTTGGTGACTCAAGCTGTTAACAAAAGAAGGAGGCTGAAGTCGATGAAGGAAGATGTAGAGGTGGTATCAGACACCAGCAAAGCTCTGGCTGAGCCCCCACCCCACAAGAAATAACCTAACAGAAGGCAAAATCACAAAAAAGTTCTGGTTTCTGCTAGTTTTCTCCTCTCCAAGAATTCAGCACCAATCTAAGCATTGCCAGCTTCTTAACGGTCTGAAAGTCATCAGGTGAGAGAAACTCCACGTATCCAGGTCACCTCCACCTGTCCAAGCGGCCCCTCCCAGAATTTCTCAGTTACTGAACAAAATGCAAACTCTGTCCCACTCCTGGCACTGAGGACTGAGGCCCCCACCCCTCCTACAGCTTTCAGATCCTCCAGGAACGACGTTTGCTTTGAATGCCATTTTAAAATAAACCCAAACTATTATTTCAAATCTCAATCTTACAAACTCCTGCTAGAAATTAGAGGGTATAAAAGCAACGGCTTGTGAAATATTAGCATGAAAGATACATTTTGTCAAGAGCTGACTGGTTTGCTGATAAACTGACTCCTGTAACCCAAATAATGGAATCCCCCTGCGATCTCTCAGCCCAGCTGACAGTGAGAACCCCTTCTGAAGGCAGACAATTAAAATAGCAATTAAAATAAAATATTCATTTTATCTATTCTGAATTTGTCAGAGAACCACACAAATGTGTCAAAACACCCGGATTTTCCTCATGAACTGGGTGTCTATAACACTACCTTGAGAGCAGGTTGTGGCTCTGGAATCCCCTGATTTTTCAAATGAAAGGAAGAAATTCAATGAGTTAAACCTCCTTTTGTATTAACCAGGGTTTGCAGCTGGGTGTTCCCACACGGTGGGAATGAAAGCACCTCAGGGAGTGAGCAGACATCGCGAGGCACCAACACCCAGCAAACTTCCAGGGTCAGCAGGGTGAGGGTTTTTACTTCAGTACTCCCCAAATCTGATTTTTAAAATGTATTCACAGGATTAAGACAGAGATGGGTATTTTAAGCAATGTTGCCTCAATAATAGAATGACCATAAACAAGCTGAGCCGCCTAACTCGAAATAATGATCACCCAATCCTAAAGCCAATCATGTCTGTTTGGAGTGTGGCTGGAATTACACAGATCATTTTTTTAACGGTGACTCAGCTTCACCTTCTCAAATTTCCGCAATGACCTGCTGAACTTTCAAATATGGGATGCAGGAAGCGTGCTCTTAATGCCAGCTGCCCGTGGTGTCGATGCCGGGATCTGTAGCATCAGCACTGTTTGGCCACTTGAACAGAATAATGTGCAGGTGTTTTTCCAGGCAGGGTCAATTTAACACCTGGTTTCAGCTCTGCTTCCAAATCGTCGATAGAGTGTGGATGGAAAGCTGCCAGCCTGCAAAGTCCCACTCGGGCTTGTTTTGGGAAAATAGTTTGTGGCTTATTTCTCCTTAACAAAAATACAGATGTAAACAGCTAAAGCAAAGATCCACTGGCTATCCACGAATCCAGGGGATTCAGCCCTGTGGCAGGGCTGGGAATGGGATGGGCTTTAAGGTCCCTTGCAACCCAAACCATTCCAGGCTTTTGTGATCACAAATGCACTCAAAGCTGCCTCTCCTGTGTCCATTCACCTTAAAGAGCTCCAAATGGATGCACCCAGCTGGAGGAACACCAGGCACAAATCAATGCTCGGGACTCTCCAAAACCCTCTCTCCATCTTGAAGCCAAGCAAATCAAGCCATGCAAATCAGAAGTTGGAATAACATTGTCAAACCCTCACCTTGGGGAAACACGGGCATTGTGCATCTGAAATGCAGAAAGATAAGGGCCAGGAAAGATGTTTTCTTAGAGCAGATTACCAGTACAGAACACAACCCAGCCTTTACCAAAGCTGCTAAAGCCTGACACTGAACCAACCCAGGGAAAAATTGCCTGGAAAGGATCAAATGGTGCAAGCAGCCCTTCCCCCCCTCCATTAGTTTTCCAGGGAAGCCTGTTCGGAGAATGAAGTGCCAGCACTCTCCTGCAGTCACTGCTGCACTGAAGGGACCTATTACAGCATCTCCACACCCTGAAAACAGGAGGGACTGCTGTTTCTTCAGAGTCTGTACTCCACAGTTCGTTTAATTTCAAACAGAGAGCCCCTAAATTCCACCAATCCTATTTTAGAGGAAATCACTAAATGCTCTCAGGACACCTGTGATTAAATTTAGGAACAGCACAAAATATCATAAGTACTTGTGTTTACAAATGCTTTCTTCTTAACAAAAAAGAACAAATATGAGTTCACATTTGCCACCTCCAATCTGATGATGACTACAAAGCCAAATGTGCTCAGGAAAGTGAAAGGGAATGGAAGAGGGTTTAAAGGAAATGCAGGCAACTTCCTCCTTCAGTTTGGCCATGGGTGGGTTTCATGGGGGCAGATATTTGGTCGGCTGTTCCGTTTTGCTGTGCATGAAAAACTTTGGAAAATGCATAAATGTTCGGTCTCAAAAAAAAAAAAAAAAATCAGAACTTTTAGGAGTGAGTGACTCAAAGAGGATAACAGTCAAAGTTGGGTTGTCCCTCAGAGGGACACTCCAAATTCCCCAACGGCCAAGAGTTTTCATTTCTTCACAAGACTCGTGATGAAATAAATGAGACTGACTGTTCTCACCCTTGCAGGGAAGAGGATGGATCCATCCTGAACTACTCCCTCAGTCCTCAAGCGGGTGTGACAATCTCCGAGGCACAAAATGCTCGTGTCACAGAGATTGCAGCTTTCCAAAAGCAAAGGTGCTAATAAATGCATGTATTTACACAGAACCAGGCACAAAGGATGGCACAAGGTCAACAGCTGACAAGAACCCCAAAGTTTTCAATAGCATTTCTGCCATCATGGCAGTTTAACCAGCCAGTACCTATTTTGAAGCAGGAAAGCGAGCAGGCTCATCCCAGGATCTCAAATATTCCTGTTCTTTTCCCAGATTCCTCACCTGAACACAGTGTCCTGCACAGAGAAGATTCCTCTCTGTCAGAAACACTGGGCTGTTCTTCCCAGCAAAACCAGCACGGTTTTATCAAACACTGATAGTGTTTGATGAATTATCCTGCAGAAAAAACCTTTTGCTACTAAACCACTCCACCAATTCTAAGCAACATCAATGTCAGAAATGAAGTAATCGCCGCCTTTCAGATTGGCAGCTGATTTTCTATTTTTGCGTGGCATGTGTACCCCTGAATTTATGACCTGCACTTACTGAGTTCAAGTATCTAAAGAACCAAGCCCCCTCCCACCCCGAAACCTGCTGATGTCCATAAAACTGCAGTCAGGATCTCCCTTTTGCCATCTCTGACCATGCTGCACAACATTTTTGCACGGCAACTGTTTTGTTCCCTCTTTTGTCTACAGAATAATCGAGAGAAGATTCCTGGAGGGGATCACTGGAAAACACGGGAGCCTTTTATGAGCTCTGGTTAAAGCTGTTTCCACTGGAGGTTTGTTGGGAAGCAAGGGAAAGCAGGATTCTCTCTCCCTATGCAGAGGCCAAACATAACCTCAGGAGGGTTCATAACAGAAGAAATGCTGCAGGAATTTTTCCTAGGACAGGTTAATACCCAAAGCTGGAAACTCTCAGAATCTGTGATGTCTCACACAGTCTCAGTGGGGTGGGCAGCACCCCGTGTCCACCAATAATAAAGAATAATTGATAAGAAGTGTGACTTTTCCAGCCACAAAGAGCTTTCTGCTCTGCTGTTCTTCAGCACAAGTGCCAGTACATTTTTCTTGATTTTCCCCTTTGCTTGCCACTGCCCCTCTGCTGATCCCGTGGGGATTCAGCTCTGCTATGTTTTCATTTACTGAGCCCAGGTCAAGGACTGGAAGACAAATGTGTTTTATAAAAAAAAAAACAACGTTGCTCTATTTGCCATTGCTGAAAGGTCAGGTACACAAAACACACACACAGGGAGCTTTTGGAACATCAATATCACTGCCTAAAGGAACGCTGCGCTTCCTGCAATCCCAGGAACTTGGGAAGAAGTTGGCAGAAATTATGTTTTCCCTCCCTGTTGCTCCCTGGGAGGGTGGGCAGGCCCTGCACAGGGTGTTCAGGGAAGCTGTGGCTGCCCCATTGTCAAAACAAACCCACAAACTAACAAAGCACAGACGCTACAAAAACCAAAGCAGAGCCCCTCCAAATTGCAGAATAGAAACCTTAAGGTTGGGAAAAATGCTCTGTCAGGTCCAACAATCAAATCACAAGGACTACATCTCAGATGTGGGAAGAAATTGTTAGATACATGTAAAAAACATGAAACGAAGTTAACTCTACTCAAGCATTGCTAAGGGCACTTGAGTCTGATTTCATTAGCACAGCACTGTGGTGAGCACACGGTAATTCCCTCGCAAGTGACATTGTTGTGAAAACTCCCACCTGTATTTTCCTCAGAGTACTTTACTCTGCCAGTCCAACAGCAACATCTTGATCAATGGAAACATAACTTTTATTTAGAATATAGAATCCCAGAGTGCTTCGGGTTGGGAGCGACCTGAAATCCCACCCAGTCCCACCCCCTGCCATGGCAGGGACACCTCCCACTGTCCCAGGCTGCTCCAAGCCCCAGTGTCCAGCCTGGCCTTGGGCACTGCCAGGGATCCAGGGGCAGCCCCAGCTGCTCTGGGAATTCCATCCCAGCCCCTGCCCACCCTCCCAGGGAACAATTCCTTCCCAAGATCCCACCCAACCTTGCCCTCTGGCAATTTGAAACCATTCCCCGTTGCCTGGAAGGGGGACCTTAGGGCTCCCTGTTCTCCAGGCTGGACACCCCAGCTCTTTGTCTTTGTAGGACAGGTGCTCCAGCCCCCAGAGCATCTCTGTGGCCTCCTCTGGACCTATGGGTTTGGTGTTAAAAAGGATATTTTATTACCATCCTTCTCCTTTTGTAATAACAGTGCCTAAAAGAAGACAACAGGATTAGAAAGAAACCCAAATCCCCTTGGATAGAGAAGAGTTGTGTGGCCAACGAGGTGAGAAGAGGAAAAACAACCCCACAGGTGTCGTGTTGTCAGCAATAACGGTCAGCACCACCCCTGCCAGGGGAATTCCTCCCTGGAGCCATCCACAGCCAGGGATACAACAGCAGGGGAGCCATCAGACTCCTTGCATTAATTAAACACCAGTGACAAGACTCTGGGGAAGGATGCACCCCACATGGAGAGAAATGAACCCACGCTTTTTATTTTTCCTGACATTCTCTGCAATCCTGTCTTTCAAAACTCGTCATGGATGCCAAACCAGGAGATGCTTCAAACATCCTTGAGTGCCTTTTGGAAAGTAATTAGGAAGGAAAAAAAGAAAGCAAATCTCACAAATATTCAAGGAAAATTTAAAAAACAAAAGGGGTGAGAAAAAGCTCCCAAACAGCTGGGAATGCCTGGTTGTTACAAAAGCAAAATAAGGGGAGGGGGGAAAAAATAAATAAAAAAAAAAAAAAAAAAAAAAAAAAAGAAGAAGAAGAGAACCAAGAATTAGACAAGAACGAGCTTTTGTGAGTGACTTTTTGGGGGAAGAATTGAATTTTTGTCATTATAAACACTCACTTGAGAGCAGCCAAAGAGCCCCCCCGAATCCACGGATATTCCATGGGGCTGGGGAGAGCAAACAGAGGCTGTTCCCTTTCACAGGGAACCTGTTGCAGATGTGCCTCTCTGAAGAGACAAGAATGAAGGAGGGAAGCAATTTGAAGGGACAAGTACAAAAATATCACTGAATTGCATGTGACACATTTCAAGGCTCAGTCAAATCTCTTTTCACTTCGGTATATAAAAATCCGGCGAAATTCTCATAATGTCAAAATGAAAACCACAGTGTTATCATGTTCTTGATCGTCAGTGACATTCAAAAATGCTGTTTGAGATCCCATCAAAAGTTTCTTTCTCCTCTGTTCTTTCAAAAGTGTGTTTTAACATTTCATGGCAACAGTATGAATCTGAAAATTTTATCTGTTTTAGCAAACGAGCCACTGTGAAACAGAAATCCCAAACACACTCTGGGATCATTTCAAATGTCCATAAAGATTTTATGAAGCAAATCTTATTTATTGCCCCCCTCAGGCAACTGTAATTTACCAAAAGCATTTAAAGCACGGTTTGGTAAAGGTGTAATTCAACAAATCCTCTTTTTTTAGCTTGTAACTAACCCCGTATTAATATTCCTTTCCCCTCCCCAGTCATTTTCCAAGGAAGGAAAAAAACCTTACACTTAAAGAAATGATTTCTGAAAGCAAATTGAAATCAGGTTCTTACTTAATGGAATTACAGACAAAAGTTGGAGACATTTGACCCCACCAGGTGTCTTAAATATGTAATTCCAGGTGAAATCCTTCACATCCTCCATGAGGAAACGTGTTTTCTGCTGTTCCCAAGATCTACGATCCCGATACTGTGCTCAACTTGCACAGAGCTTCCCTAAAACCCTCCAGCTTCCAATGAAAAGCTCATTTTCCCCCTACTCCTGTTTCTCAAAGCTTTCATAGCACGCATTTCCCAACCAGCATCCAGAATGGTCCAGCTTCGAACTTTTCAGTGCTCAGGTGAAACGTTTTAAATGAACATTTTAAAAGTACATTTTAAAATGAACCAACCAAGGTACAACGCACCAGAGAAACCCCTCTGTCTCCACACTCTGTGCTGTGATCCAAGCACTCGCTGGAAAAAGAAAACGCGTCAAGGAAAAAATCAGCCATTAAGAGAGATGTCACTGCTTTTCTCTCCAGAGCTGTGAGCCCAAAGGATTGTCCTGGAGCAGCTGGAGATTCCCATGGAAACCTCTGATCCATCCCCATGGTCCGCTCCTCTGGGAAGTGAGCAAAGGTGTTGCCCTGAGTTTTGCAGTTCCTCCATGTTTTCATTATCTGTGAGAGTTCTCACGCATATTCCTGTAAACAGAGCCATGTTTTGCTAACCCTGCTGAATTGTTCCATTCCATTCCCATTGGTGGAGATGCTTGATGGACTTGTCATCTGCCCAGTGGGACTGAGTGGACGTGAAACTTTCCACCTATCCAAGAGAATTTCTAAGAGAGTATAAAATAAA
>VZTX01015301.1:44892-84731 GCA_013400915.1 Pardalotus punctatus
TGATGCTAACGGCCCTCGGATCAGACAGGGAAACTGAGGCACGGAACCTCAGTTCCCGCAAACACCGTCGCTGGTTCGTGTGGGCACTGAACCCCCACGACGGCAGATCGGGCCAAAGCCAGGCAGGGCAGGACGGCAGCAGTGAGAGAGCTCTACGCTTTCCCTGAGCCACAAGCAGCAGCGTGGCCTAAAACACGTGTATTTGGTTCTGTCGTCCCCAAGTGCGACTCAAAGGTCCCACGAAGCCGGCACAGGACTGGGAGCCCCTGAAGTTGTCCGTGGAATGACCAGGGCACCACAGAACGCTCAGACCACACCTCTGCTGCCTTTGAACAGCCTCCTCCGCAAGGCTGCGCCGACACCATTATTAAACAAATAATTTATTATTATTATTAATTATTAAAGCTTATTAAACAAATAATTACACCCAGGCACTTCTAAGCAGCGCTGCTTTGCAGATCTCAGTGGGTCCAGGACAATGAGAAGCATCTCTGATTAAGCAGCAAAGCCTTTTCATTTGTCACCTCAGTGTCATGCGTTTGCTCCCGTCCCCTTTTGGAGTCAATTTTACAATCCCCATTGACTTCAGCAAGAATGGAATTAGATCCTGACATATTTGCATGTCAAATCTCTTTTCTTGCAGTTACAGTGCTCTCATCCATGACATCTGCAATTTAATGGTACATTTTCCATGAAAAAGCAATGCTACGTTTCTTTGAAAAGCAGCAGCAATGAATAACACGGGCCAAAACAGGGGAGATAAATAATAAAAAAACCCAAACTGACACTTGCAGGACTGAAACTTTACAAGGTTCTTCCTAATAGGGAGAGAATTGTCCACACAGGTGTTCCCCTCACAAATTTCAAATAAATAAAAACTACAAAAATGTGTCTTGCTAAATTATTACCACCTGAAGAAAAAAGAGCCATTTGAAAAACAGTGCTAATTAATTAAATACCGAACCTTTCCCTGCTAAAAATTCAACCTTTGAATGGCCTGTGCAGTTGTGTTCAATCCAAGTCCCAGGATTCAGGAAAGAATTTAAATCAATTTGATGTAGCTGCAACCTCAAAACTACCGATGACTTTATTTTATACATTCATTTATCTTGCAGGTTTATCTTTTTCAACCCCTGAACAAGTGCAGCTGATTTCTCAGTGGATTTCTCCCTCCACCTTTGCAGTCACTGCCTCGAATCGTGGAGCTCACACCACAGAACGTCCCTTGAAGCATTTCTGCCGTTCCTATGAATCATTTGCGAGATTAAAAATAAAACATGAGACATTTCTGGACCACACAGTGATCGATTCATTATTTTCCATTTGAAGTGCAGGCTATTTTTGGCACAGAACCTTTATGTTGGCTGGACAGCACAATTTATCTCCTAAAATACCTCAGTGTCGAAAGCCAATTAGTCAGGGGACACCATTAATGTTTGGGTTCTTTGTTAACCATGATTAACTCTGGAAGTTCTGCAATGATGTAGTGTTATTCACCAAATTAATTTTCACCTTGGTACCCATGGGCTCTGTTGTGAACCACTGCACAGCAATAAACAGATATTTCTGTGCTGCTTAGGAGGTTTTACACAGAAAATGCAAAGATTCTCCCATTATCAATGCTGAAAAAAATTCCCAGATGAATTTCCAGTAAATCAAGAAATACATGATGGAGCCAGACCCTTAAATGGCCACATAGTGAACGTGGACTCAGGTTTGACCTTTCAAACCACAGCGAAAGTGTGTTCATTATTTATAAGAAAGATAAGAACCACCAGTGTGTCTGATTTGTTTTGTTAATTATGGCTTTAAACTAATTGGTGCCACCCCAGCTAATTGGCACATTTCCTAAGCAGTGTAAATAGATCTTCAGCAGGCTCATAAATCAGACTGTGTTTGTAAGCAACGTCTTCATAGCAGATATTTTCTATTTTTGGACGGAGAAATCAAGCTGTTAAAATACCCACACTACAGCTCCACTCACCCAGGGCTGGGTCAGACCATGCTCAGATCAAAAAATGCCATCACTAACACAACATTCCTCAATGATTTCTCTTTGGAACCAAAAATTAAGGGCAATGTTTTCTAAGGTAGAAATGGGAGTCAGGCCCTCAAATAACTCCTCTGAGAAATGTGTTCTCTGTCCATTTTTGAAAATTCCCTTCTAGGATTTAGGCAGCCACTGACAACTGCCAGGACCTGAAAACTTCCCAGACAAGAACGACAAGAGTTTCCTCAATTCCAAACAACTTCCTTGCTTTCTGCATTAACTAAATTCTGCCATTAATATTCTGACCAGCATTCCTTTCGGGAAGCAGATATTTATACCCTGATGCAGGGAATCAGTTCATAGTCCTTATCTTGAGAGATGAAGCCATGCTTGGGTTAAAATACATTAAATTTCTGCACCTAAAGCTGAGCCCTGCAGGTCAAGGGCTCTTGGAGAGCAGACTCTGTCTCCACACACAAGTACAGGGGAAAAATAATAAGTCTCCTGGTAATTTAATAGATTTATAGTGACAGAAGGTTTTACTTTGATCCTTTAATGCTCTATTGTGTAATAAGTTTGTCAATAATCCCTGGCTTCAGTCTCAGCGATTTTCTTGAAGGTGTGGGTGCACCACGGGGGTATAATAAATAAATAAATAAATAAATAAATAAATATGTATATATATATTTATACACACACACACACACACACACACACACACACACACACATATGTACATGAAATGTTCTAAAGAAACTTGTCCCTGCCCTTCATATCAGTCATTAAGCTACTGCAGAAGATGTATACACACATTGTAACATTATTCCATAAATCCCTGCTAGTGATTCAAGCCCTTTTGTTTGCAATTAGAAGAAATCCATGATTTCTTCTAATTAAAACGGAAAATATAAAAAAACCAACCAAGCGAGCAAGCAGTGGATGCAGCAGAACTCCAGCTGTCAGGCCACCAGAGGACAGTGTCACGTCATTTCCAAAGAGGAGGAAACTAATTTTTGCTTTAATGCCAGAAAGTCAAATTTAGATGGATAGAAGAACTCTTCACAGAATCACAGGATCACAGAATCACAGAATCACAGAATTCCAGAGGGGTTTGGGTTGGAAGGGACATCAAAGCCCACCCAGTGCCACCCCAGCCATGGCAGGGACACCTCCCACTGTCCCAGGCTGCTCCAAGCCCCAATGTCCAACCTGGCTTTGGGCACTGCCAGGGATCCAGGGGCAGCCCTGGCCAAAGCCTCACCCCCAGCAGCTCCAGAAGAACCAGCTCTGCCCAGGCTCTTCCCAAAGCAAGCAGCACCTCCTGCCTCGAGCCAACCCCTGCATCCATGGCGCTCCAGAGGAAGAAGATCTCAATCCCAGGGAGCTCAGTGTGACTGAGTTTGGGCACTGAGCATCCCCAAAACCCTGCCCACACCTGATCCATTGCTGACCTTTAACCGAGGATGGGAAAATGAATGCAAAGCCGTTTTCACGTAATCAGGGACTGCTGCTGGAAGATGAAGATGTATTTAAAGCTCTCACAAAAACCAAAGTGAGCAATCTGGTTGCACTGCTCTGATCTGTTGACACTGGCAGGGCTTTGAAATACACAGAATCAGATTTACCTGCTCTTATTTTATACACATTTATATCAATTTATGCATGACCTATGTAACAAAAATGAGGCCTGCACAAGCACAGCTGCTCTAATGTTGAAAGTGCCTTGTGTAAAGCAGGGAAGGAATTCCACATTATGGACTGTAGGATGTGTTTTAGAGAGTCAGTCCTATAAGGAGAGGCTGAGGGAGCTGGGAAGGGGCTCAGCCTGGAGAAGAGGAGGCTCAGGGGGGACCTTGGGGCTCTGCACAGCTCCTGACAGGAGGGGACAGCCGGGGGGGTCGGGCTCTGCTCCCAGGGAACAGGGACAGGAGGAGAGGGAACGGCCTCAGGCTGGGCCAGGGGAGGCTCAGGGTGGACAGCAGCAGGAATTTCTCCATGGAAAGGGTGCTCAGGGATTGGCAGGGGCTGCCCAGGGAGCTCTGGAGTGCCCATCCCTGGAGGTGTCCAAGGAAGGGCTGGATGTGGCACTCAGGGCTCTGGGCTGGGGACAAGGTGGGCATCGGGCACAGCTGGGACTCCATGATCCTGGAAGTCTTTCCGACCGAAACGATTCCGTGATTCTGTTTGGTTCCACATTGACAACACCCAGCCAAACCAACGTGAGATAAAAGGAAGGGAACATAAGCATGGAAAAACAGGAGATGAAACATAATTCTGGGTTTTCCTGCTCCAACCAAATGGTTTTGCTTCACAAATTAATGCATTCTGCTCTTTCTGAACGTGCTACAATACAAAAGGAGATGTCCCTCAACTCTCCTGGGCTGTTCCCTGGCACGGTGCTGGAACAGGCCAGCACCCACAGCTACAGGCAGATGACAAGTCTCTGAGAGGCACAGACATCCTTCTTTAAGCAGTGATTTCATTTAATGCAACCATTTTCGGAAGGTGTGGGCTTTGTTCTTGCACAGCACTTCCCTCAGTAAGTGGAGTGCACACCTTAAGTGATCCAGGTTACAGGAACTCATCAAGGGAATATTCCAAGCACTATTTTACTCATCATCTTGGGTGGCTTAGGATTCCCAGTTTCTCTTGTTAAGCTTAAGAGAGCACTTGAATTGCCGAGTTTGTAGGAAATTGTTCTTAGGTCAGCTACAAACCCCATCTACGGCTGAGCATTCTAAATGAGAAAATTTAATAAAAAATAAGTATCAGTTCTGTGTGTTCTGTACAACGAGAACATCTGAGCTGGAAATAAATTCCAAATCACCTCTCCCAAGCTAAAACCGTTCTCCCTGGCTTAATTCACAGCTGTTATCCAAAACCACAAAGGGAACTAGGAAGATGTTGCTTCCACAAATAAATTTGGTAAGAATGTGGTCTTAGGTATAATAAGAAACAAAGCAAACATGGAAATCATTCCTCATAAGATTTGCAAGGAACTTTTCTGGTGTTCTGGCATTAGGAGGTCACTGCCTGCTCTAGAAGAGCAAGCAGAGATCACACAGGTCCTGGCTCTTCAATATTTTTAGATTTTCAAGAGCAGCAAGGGAAAACCTCTGAAGGATTTCTGCCCCATGCCCTTTTCTTGTGCAGGCAATACAAAATTTGAATCTCCTTGCTGTGCTGCCCTGGTGGTAACAAACATTTTCAGTTCTGACAGGCCTCTGACACGTCATGCAGCTGTCAGGGGCTTATTCCACACACCAGATGCCCAAGCAAGCTTGTCTCTGAGAGCACACTGAACCATGCCAAACCTCTGCCAAATACCAGCAAAAGTGCCTTTCCCAAAACCATTTCCTGCGCACTGCACTGGCAGGGGCTGATGCAGAGACTGATCACCCTGCTTTGCAATTATTCAGGGTTGCACTTGACGAGGTCTGACGGCATCTCGGGCTAATCCCAGAGCCACACAATATTTGTAGAGCTGAAAAAACTCCACAAAGGAATTCTTTGAAAATCACTGGAATCAATCATTTTGTTTAAACACGGGGAACAGAAGTTCAAATTCAGGCTGACATCAAGGATTCTCTGCTCAATGAGTGAACACCTCTTCCCTGGATGGCCCAATGTCCCTCAGAGCCGCTCCTTAAATTCGCGTTCAGCTGCGATGTCGCTGCTCAGACCTGTGGCATCGGCCAGGGCTGCAAAGACTCTTCTGGAACTCGCAAACTGCGCCAGGCCCAACTGAGCATGCCTAATGCCAGGGAAAAGAAGGGAAAAACAAGCCCTGATCCCTCCAGGTGCCTGCAAAGTGCATTCACGGAGGGGAACGTTCACTCCCGGCTCCCTACAGCACCAAGAGGTGACAGCGCTCACCGCAAGCGCACGTACAAAGGCTAAAAACCAGAATTTCCCCCTTGTATTGTCCGTTTCCCTGGCGATTTCAGATGTTAATGCCGTTTTCACATTCTTAAAACAGCGTGTCTAGCCCTGAACACATTTAAAAGCAGGCTGGGGTACAGAATCCCAGGGAGAGATCAAACACTGCCCTCACAGAACTCGCCTTTAATGGACTTAATGCATTAAACAGGCTAAAAGTGCCCTGGTTATGGGCAGCACAGTGTTATATCCAGGTTGTTCCTCCCACAACACAGAAAAGTTTGGATTTAGAGAGTTTTGTAGCAAAAAACAACCAGGCAGAAATGCCAAGCCCAGGTAAAGCTCAGTGAATATTTTTCAGTCTCATGACTACGAACTGAAAGCATTTCCAACTCCTGGACCTCCAAGGACACGTTCTGGGATGTTCTTATGCATCTTTTTAAAATCTCTGTCAGGGACAGACATAAAGTTGCTGTGCACAAGTTGCCCTGATGTGAAAGGAGGCCGAACTCCAGCACCAATATGATTTTTCTTGGTTTCAGTGTGCAGATAGTCCTGAGAGGGCCGCAAAAATCCCTAAAATGTAACCACAAAAGCAGGCTTTTTGTTGTAGAAGACACTCTGTTGGAAGTCTTCCTCAGAATCCCCAAACCTTCAGGATTGAATATGTGATATCCAAGAAATCAGCCCTGAAAGATGAATTTTTTCACAGAGCACTTTGCATGTTTGTAGCACAAGAATATAATTCACTGCTTTTCTAGAATGGCTGGGACAGCCCAGACATTCTCATTGACTTCATCAATTTCTGAGCACAACAAATCCAAATAAAAACCACAGAAAATGTCACATCTCCTACCTCAAGCCAGATCCTGTGCCAGAGACAGGCTGAGCTTCTTTTCTGGCTCTCTAAGGCAGAAAACTCTCCTGTAGATGCTATCACCCATCCCGAACCGTGACTTCCTCACTTGTTCATTTACTAAACCTGACAGAATACACTTGTCAGCTTCGTTTCACCAGATGCTACCTGACAATTCCCACACGGAATTGGGGAACGGCATCGAGAAGGGGATGTAAAATCACAAAAAAAAAAAAAAAAGAAAGAACTTGTCGTGTCAAATCATGCAGGCCCAGCGCTCACGACGGAATAAGGGTGCATTGAGTAAAGCAGCTTTAGCTTCCATGATAACTGAGGCAGTTACTCAGCCCCTGGCTGTGGAGGGAAAATGTGCTTCCACAGTCTTGGAATACCTGGAAATGCTAGGGAATGCAGAAAGCCATAAAACCTTACCCTGCAAATCATTCTCCCTCCACTTAGTTATAGCATTAGGAGAATAAATGTGTGTTAAAAGCATAAAGAAGAAATCGATATTTGCAATTGAGGTACATCCTCCTGCAATATCCTGCACCATTCCTAATGTAAGCGTGGAAAAGAGTGAGGAATAATAATAATTATTAAGAATTCTGTCAGATTGAAAAAAACAAAACAGTTTCAATAGAAATTATTTCCATTCCTTAGGAATTATTGGCTGGATAGCTTTAGCTCCTCTTCAAACAGCTGATGCTAAAGAGAGCATTACTCTTTTATTGTGTAAAACCCCATTTTTACCCTCAGAAACACAAATATTCCCACTAATGTCAGTGTTTCATAAAATCCAGGTTCACACTGCTTACATGGACGCTTCAGGTTGTAGTTCAATGTGCAGCAGGGTGGGGCAGGGACTCTGAGCTCCTCTTACACTGATTCAGAGGAACCATTCAATCTGTGAGAGAAAAAGGCCTAAGCAGGGACTGTTCCTCTGAGTCACCAGCAAGAAAACAAATATCACTGAGATAAAAATTCTTCCTTTTTTAAGCCTGGCAAGAAGTCCTGGCTATGCACCAGCTGTTCATGAAAATCAAGAGGCTGAATATTTTCTGCTACAGGCAGAGGAAATTAACAGTGGGAAATAGAAAAAGAAGTGGAGCTTCTCATGAGCAGGAAAATGACAGGAGGAAGAAGAGCAGGACGAGAGGGGAGGGATTCCTGACAAGGGTGGAAGTGACTCAAAAAGGGGGAATGGCTTCCCAGTGCCAGGGGGCAGGGATGGATGGGATCTTGGGAAGGAATTGTTCCCTGGGAGGGTGGGCAGGGGCTGGGATGGAATTCCCAGAACAGCTGGGGCTGCCCCTGGATCCCTGGCAGTGCCCAAGGCCAGGCTGGACACTGGGGCTTGGAGCAGCCTGGGACAGTGGGAGGTGTCCCTGCCATGGCAGGGGTGGCACTGATGGGATTTAGGGTCCCCCCAACCCAAACCATCCTGGGATTCTGTGATTCTCTGAAAACGGCGTCTGAGATCTTCTCCTCATCCTGTGGAACTTCCCGGTCCCAGCAGAGTTCCAAAGCTGGGAGGTGCCTGCCAAGGGCTTTTTCCAAAGGGAAGAAAGGTTGGATAAAGCTCCCAGCCAGGCTGTCCTTTCACCTCCCCTGGGGGGGGACGTGGGACCCCAGCCCCTGCTGGGTTTGTGCCTCCAGGGATTTGTGTGCCTGGGTGATGCCTCAGCAAGATCCCATGCCCAGCAAAAAGGAAGAGATATTCCAAAGGAAAATGTGGGGTTTTTAAAAAAATTTTCCTAAGGCAAGCTAAAGGAAAAAGTGTGTCTTTACAGACAGGATGAAAAACAGGATGAATCTTCCCATCTTCAGCTAAATCCAGAAGACACTTCCCAAAATGTTCTTGAAAAGTTTTTGCTTCAACTCAAAAGCTCTGATTTGTTCCCAAATCCAACATTTCACATCTTTGGAGCATTACCCAATCTATTTTAAACATGCAGGCCAATCCTGAAATGAAAACCAGGAGTTTTCACATCTGTAATTTTCATTTAATAGATGCTAATGCTAAATGGTCTCAAATTTCCTTTGGCTAATACGAAGATAAAAAAGTATTTGATTACTTAATCAAATCTAGCTTTTAAGACTAAAAACCTAAATTTGACATGATATTTTTAAAATACTTTTAGTCTATTCATTTCTATTATCAGTTAATAGCAATTCCCAGCTCTGTGAACCAAGACCAGCTTCTTCAACTGGAAATCAAGAAATTGGATCAAATATAATTGTACTTTTTTAAATAGAAGCAAAAGAGGAACAGGAGAAGAAAATCTCTTGCTGTAAGTTTTCACAATTATGTCAGGAGCTATTCCTTTGCAGCTGGACTGCCTCCATGGCTATTGAATTGGGTGGTTATAAGTGGAAGGAAAAGTAAGAGAACACAATTCTCTGTAATGTGACTTAAAAGAAAAAAACCTGAAGAAATTATTTTTTTTTTTTTTTTTTTTTTTTTTTTTTTTAAGTAAGAGAAAAATGAAGAGATTTGGAGCATTTCTAAGGTCTGCTTTGTCTACGAGTTTCTGTGGGTTGAGTATTGTATCCATAGGAGGGAATACATGGAATTTTTAGATTTCAGTGGTTTGGAGGCTCTTCAGGGTTCTGTGCTCATTTTTAATAATTCAGGTTGTGCCTAAAGATCCCCGCTGAGACCAAGGGCTGAGCCAGCCTGGGCTGTGGCCCTGTGGCAAGATTTGGGTCTTGCTGGTACAGGCAAGTGGGAAAACTGGTTTGGAATGAGCATGGACCTTTCTGATAGGGATCATATACTGGAATTACCTCCGTGGTTTATGAGGCAAGGACTTTGGGAGGCTTGGAAGAGCAAGGCAATAAACAGGGAAGCAGCACAATGTAAGAGTTCTCTCCAGTGACGTTTGAAGTGTGTTTCTTCTTTGTCTCTTTGCAAATAATCAGGAGTGTCTAAGGCTATACAAAATCCCATATTGTGCTTTTAAATGAAATCAACATGGCTTTCTATTCCTTATCCTTCAACTCCTGTGCTGTTCTTCATCTTTCACGGAATGGATCTTCCCAGTGTATTTTTTTCTCCTGCTGAAATGAAGTCTTTGTTTTGTGTTGGAGATCTCCACTCCCATGGCAGGGTTCTGGAAATACTGGAGGTTTTCAGAAGTACTTGAATATTTCTTAGTAATTTGAGGGTTTTTCCCTTCAAAAAGACTGTGAGGACCAGGAATTTCCCCCCGCCTTCACTCCAAGCAATAGCACCGAGCACTTCCTTGCAGGAAATCAAGCTCCAGCTGAATGGTGGGTTGGGTTTTTAGCCAGCTGTGGTGTTTTAGAGATTTTTCCAGAAACACGTTCCTCTGATGAGTAAACCTCTATTTTGAATGTCACTGGAGATTCATTTGGAGAAATAATTTTCCGTGTGTTTCCCATGATAAGCAAATGGAGAAATTATGAATTAGAATATTTTTATCATTATAAATGTTGTTACTCTGCCCTCATTTGTGTTGTCCACACTCAGTGTAGAGCCCCCAGCTATAAGGGGCCTTCAAATATTCATCACTTTAATTTGGGAAGTGTTTTGTGCTCAGGGCTATTTGATCCTTGGATATGGGAGTGAAACCACAAATGGAGAAGAGATTGGCAGCAAAGCAATTGGGTGAGCTGGGAGTGACAAAGGAGTATTATTCCCATCCTGCCCCACAGATTTGGGGCCACAGGGCAGGGATCACTGGGTTTTCAATCCCGTTCAGAGGGTTCTGGGTTTTCCACCATCCCATCTCTGATTGGCTTGGGATGGTCTCAGTATATCACAATTCTGATTTCTCTGTTCAAGGGATTGGCTCAGCTTTTGGGGCCAAAACCCCCATTCTACCACCTGAAACATGGCCATCCAGCCTTCAACAAGTCTTGTCTAAAGGAACAACGAGAGCACCTGGAAAGGAGGCGTTTGTTTGGAAAATTCCCTATTGATTGGCTGTTGGACCTTTGTATCGAGTGGCATGATTTTGGACTGCTAAATAATTCTGATTATTTAAAACACGAGGTCAAATATTAATTAAAAAATACGCTACAAAAGCTTTTTAAACTAACTAGGAGAGACAAACAAGCTTTACTGTCTTCTTTCATCCATTTGGTAAAAAGGCCAGGCGTATTTCATGCAGGATATATTGTGAAATCAGTGGAAATTGTCTGGGGTTGGGAAATTAATCCGAAGGCAGATGTCCCTGTGACTCTGGCACCCAGGGATTGTTTCAGCCCCTGCATGTCAGCCTTTGAAGATCAAAAGGCTCTTAATTGCATGTAATATTTCAGGTGCCTGCCTAAAACACAAAGCAAAGTTAATAACATTTGGAGATGGATGCTGGGCTAAGAGAGCTGTGTTTTATCTGATGGAAGCTCAAAAGCTTTTGGGTGTCAACAAGATCGTTAAAGAATTAATTTGACATTTTGAAAACAGTGATATTAAAAGAAGATGTGTATTAGGATCCAGTTAGAAGAAACAGAGCTTCAAAGGAGTTGCAAAGGACATGAAAATGATTAGTAAATGTTATTAAAATATCACAGATCTTGTGTGGCTGCAGGTGTTTGTGTTTGTACTGCAGTTGTTTTTAATAAAGAAAAGGACTAAAACTCTGGAAAAAGGACTGCTCGCTTTCAGGGCCAGAGATTGGCATTGTACGAGAAACAACTAAAATCCAATTTATTTTCGTCTCTAAAGCAGAAAACGTGGACTACATGAACAAAACTTCCAACACCACATCATATCATCGGCAGAACCACTCCCTGCAAGTTTATCTACTGCCTTTAACTGTGGTTCTCTAAAATGCTCCCAGAGTGCCTAAGTCCAGCCTGGACTGGCTGGGAAGATGGAAAGAGCCAGCCATGGAGATTGTGGAGAAATGGCTCGAGGAGCAAGGCGGCCATGGAATGCTGGAGTCTGTGTCTCTGCAGAGTTTGCCCCTGCAGAGCACAGAGAGGGCATTGTGCGAGCAGAAGGCAGAATTTTGAAGATAACTGCAAGGAAGATGTCCTTGGTGGTTTGGAAAGTACCGAGGCCTATGAAAGAGGGATTGTAGTCAAGAGAATAGAAAAAACCAGATTGTAGGGACCACGAGCGGGTGGGAACAGGTTGATGTGACTGTACAACTAACCAATAATAGAATGACAAGTAGTCTTACTAACCAATGATTTTATGACATGAAATATTGCTAGGTGCTGCAAAAATATACTTAAGGCTGTGAACCTGATTAATAAACAGATTGAAGCTTGCTATTGATCATATTGGTCTTTGCCTTCTTTCCCCTTGTCGTTGCGGAAGAGTTACGGTCCTTTCTCCTAAACGAGTATTCTCCTAAACTAGTATTCTCCTAAATGAGTTTGCTCCTAAACGAGTGTCTCCTAAACAAGGTTTCCCGCAACATTGGTGACAGTGTCGGTGTGGATTTTTACAATAAGTGTCGCCGTTCTGCGACAGGAGATGGCTTGGGAATGCGGCTGAGAACACCAGGCTGGAGCAGGGAGTTGGAATCAGGGATAGAAAAGGTGTCTTGGCCCCAGCAGGGTGACATCACATGGTGACGTCACATGGTGACGTCACACAGTGACATCACACGGTGACATCACACGGTGTTCCTACACAAGCCAGGCCAGCCCCCACAGCTCCCAGCGCAGCCGCCACGAGCAGCTCGGGCTGTGGGAGAGGCAGAGGCTGTCTGCAGGATCTCCAGCTGCTTCCAGGCTCAGGCAGGACGGATGTGGCTGTTCTGAGTGTGGGGAGAGCTCTGGAGAGAAGAGGCTTCCAAGGGTTTCCATGTTTGCCTGGGCTGGTGGTGGCTCCAGGGTCAGTGCTGCACAGAATGGCAGCGTGGGTCAGGCTGAGGGAGCACAGGGGATCTGGTGCCACCTCCCTGCTCCAGCAGGACCAGCCCAGAGCACAGGGCACAGCATTGTGTCCCCAGAGCTCTGGAACATCCCCAGGGAGGAGACTCGGGCCCCTCTCTGGCCAATGTGCCCAGGGAAGAAGTTGTGCTGCTGTGCAGGGGGAGCTCCCTGGGCTCGGTCCCTGCCGTTCCTCTGCTGCCATCGCTGGCCCCGCAGCAGAGCCCGGGCCCTGCTCGGAGCCTCCCTGCAGCCAGGGCCAGCCAGGGCTGAGGCCCCTCTGGGCTGGGGCTCCTCTGGAGGCTGAGCAGCCCCAGCTCCCTCAGCCCGAGATGGGCACGGAGCTGCTCCAGGCCCTTCCTCACCTGCGCAGCCTCCGCCGGCCCCGCTGCAGGAGCTCTCTGGCCCTCCCGTCCTGAACAATTTCTGCTCTGGGGGTGTGGGGGACACTTGGTGTACTCAATAAATTGACAGGTCATCTTTGCTGGTTGGGATATGACAAGTTTTGTGGCATGGGGAGATGGCAGAGAGCACAGATATCTTCTCAAATACCAGAGTTAATTTGACCACGAAGTAATGCAATTTTAACTTTATCTTTTCTGCATTCTGCTGGAATCTAAGAAATTAACAAACACTGCTTGATTCCTTATTTCCTGTTATGTATTGATGTGATTATCCATTATCCCGAAGGGAAAAAGGGAGTCAACTACACTTTGTACCAGAACAAAGTGTTCCATTCCCAAACACCCACAGAAGTCACCTGCACATGGAATAAGGAACAGCATTTGAAATACTGCAGATTATAACCACAAAATCCACAGCTAAAATCCAGTTCCACATCAGAGTGACAAAGCATTAGGATGAAACAGCTGTTAAATATTTCAGCAGGGCTGTTATCACAGAATCATGGAATGGTTTGGGTTGGAAAGGACCTTAAAGCCCCCCCAGTGTCACCCCTGCCATGGCAGGGACACCTCCCACTGTCCCAGGCTGCTCCAAGCCCTGTCCAGCCTGGCTTTGGGCACTGCCAGGGATCCAGGGGCAGCCCCAGCTTCTCTGGTCAATAGAGGTGGAAAACCTATCTTTTTTCCTTGCTAACTGAAATTTAGGACACTAAGGGTACGATCCTGTGTTTGCATTCAATTTTCAATTCAATTATCTAGAAACACCTAGAACAAAAATATTCTCAAAATGCATTAGGATGACACTTATATAAATCCAATATAACAACTGAAAAAAACAGAAAGAGAGAATTAGACTTCTAACTTACTCTTGAGTTCTCTGAATGTGTCTTCTGTAAATTGTAATACATATTTGCTGTTCATATTACAGAAACGGGCATTTGAGCACAGTGAGGGGGTGGGAGGGTGCAAGACTGCCTGGAATTGTGAGCAACACCAAGAGAAAGGAATAAAAATGCCTTTCCACACAAACAAGAGATGTTGAGAACAAAGTGTTGCCAGGAGAAAACAAAGACAGAACTGTACAAGTAAAAGCCTCAATGTCTGCCTCCTTCATGCACCTTTGAAAAAGGAGAATTAAGAGTTCATAGGCCTAAAAATAAAAAGCTGGCCAGGAGCCCAGGGCTTCAGAGCTGCTTCTGGTTGTGAGAGGTATCTCAGGCTACGGCAAACCACAGCAGGAATGGGAGATAAGGAGAAGCCAGAGCAAACAGAAAGCAGGCACTGGGAAACAGCTGAGAAATACCTGCAGCACGGGATGAAAACCGTGCTTGTAGGAACATCACAGCCAAGCCCACGCCAAGAGTTTGTTCTCAGGTGCCTGGCAGGAGACAACACCCAGGGAAGGGCTGCTGACAGCGTAGCAGCTCTAAGAGAGTAATGCTCTCACCCCAGTGCCTGTCTGGGGTTTATATTTTGAAGATTTAACAGAGTATACACATTTATGGAACGCCAAAATACCATGCCAAGACATCACAATTTCCAGTGAATGATATCATCATTCCCTGATGCTGATAGAAAAGAGGTTTCTATACAGACATGCACTATAGAGAAACGTTACAGGAAAGTGTCAGGTCCTGCCCTGGGGTCACCCCAAGCCCTGCAGCTCCAGGCTGGGGCAGAGGGGCTGGAAAGGGCCCATGGGGAAAGGCCCTGAGGGTGCTGTGCCAGGGGAGGCTCAGGGTGGACAGCAGCAGGAATTTCTCCATGGAGAGGCTGCTCAGGCCTTGGCAGGGGCTGCCCAGGGAGCTTTGGAGTCCCTGTCCCTGTAGAGATTTAAAAGCCATGTGGATGTGGCATCTGGGGACATGGGCGGCCTTGGCAGTGCTGGGGGAATGGTTGGACTTTGATGATCTTAGAGGTCTTTTGTCATCTAAATGATTCTGAGAGACAGCAGAGCAAAGCAGAACATAATCGCCAAATTACACGCAAAGAAATTGAAATTGCTGTGCAGAATCACAGGAAATTATTGGGACATCCTCAAAAATAGTCAAATCAAGAGCTGCCTGCTCTAAAAGAATCAAAAATTTCTTTAGGTGAATTATCATGAGAAGAATAAGGAAGAAACTGGGTGTAAGGCAACAGCAAGACATGGGAGGAGTACCAGATCCGGCAGGAGGGTTTAGATAAATAAGTTCAGGTAAGAAGTGATATCCCTTCTGTTTTAAGTGGAAAGGGCTGGAATTCCATGCCAGAGCACACACATGTTCCAGCACTGAATCAGCACCTGAGGAAACCATCCCAGCTTTAGCAAGAGGCACAGGAGGTGTAACTTCCTCCTGAAGGAGGAAAAAAAATCCTGCAAGAGCTTCCCAAGCCCCGAGATTGACACCAGGGCAGCTTTAAACTCTGGTAGCCAGGCCAGTGCTGGATAATCCAGCATTTGCCTCATTTGCCCTGTCCGTCTGCCCACAGGGTCAGCTGTGGCACTGAGAAGCTGCCCACCCCTTCGATGATGGCCAGGGTTGTGATTCCTTTTCCTTTTGGAGTTTTTTCCCATTTGTTTTGATTACAGTTCAACCGCTGCTATAAACCAATTCTTCCTTGGGGAACTCCCTGAAAGTGAAGTCCCTCTAAAATAGGGCTGTGCTCCCGGGACAAATAAAGCAGAACCAAACCCATTCCCTGTGAGAACATCTGCTTCTTGCAACTTTGCTAACCTCTGCAGGAGCCCAATGCACGAGGTTTATTCTCCACTTGGGAGCAGCACTGGGTGCTGATCCCATCTGCTGATGGAAGAGGAAGGAATTCTGACTGTGTGGGTCCAACCACGGCTGGGAGATGGCTCCTGACAGCTGAGACATGCTGCGTGGGACTCATTCCCCATGCAAGCTGGAGTTGGGGCAGGGAGAGCTGGCTCACCTCAAGCCTCGGGGACCAGAGAGTTTCTAGATCAAATTTAGGGAATGATGCAGCCTGGGGCCAAAGGGAGAAAGCTGCAGACTCAGCCCCAAATACAACATACAATGGAGACAGAATGGCAGGTAAAACTGTTCCAGACATAAAACCAGACATTCTAGATAGAGATTGCATTGTACTTTTTTTCTTTCTTTGGAGGGGGTGAGGTTATTGAATTAATTTCCAAATCAGTTTTCTATAAATAACAAAATAATTTAAAGTGTGGGCATTTATAAAAATCTCCTCTTCGGTGCCATATCTCATCATGCTGCTTTGATTCCTTCTGTGGCCTGCACTGCCTGTAACAGGCTAAGTAGGAAAACACATTATGATGAACAATCTATTTTCTCTATCTAATCAAGACTTCTTAAGGCAAGGCAAACAAATCTAGCAGTGTATTTAACTCTCTTTTAAACAAAAATGCTCTCAGAGATTACTCGTTCTGCTTTCTCAGTGATTAAGGATCGATTCATGAGACTTCTCTTTGTTTGCACATCATTGTCAGTCATCAATAAACAGTGGGCTCACAGGCCCGACCTCTGGAAAGAGCTGCTTTGGACTTTGATAGCCACCCAGCAGCTCTTGGTGTGGGTCTCCAGCCCATCTTTATGTCGGGTGAGTGTCAGACTTGTCTAAATGTCCATTATCCCCCAATCTGAAATGATGGCTGGGCTCTATGGAAGTTCAGCTCTCAGGATTAACATTCACCTGTAATTTGTCAAGTGCTTCCTACGACCACATTTTTATTGACTTTGCAGAAGAACTTGATTAGGAAGAGAGAGTCCCTCAGGCTGAGGCAGGAGGTGTGAAATGCTGCCCTGTCCATTCCAATTGAAATGTAGGTACCACATTCGCTGAGTTCAGGGAGAGGAGGGCGGTTCCAGCCTGTCCCAGCAGCTCCAGGGAGCAGGGAACACACAGAGGTTACTGCAGCATCTATTTGACCTGCAGTCTTAAATTGCTACCCCTGAAATAGTAAAGCAACAAAAGACTTAAAAAGTATTTATAGCTCTCATGTATTCCCTGTCTCAGAGCAGCTGGGGCACTTTTGGGGTCAGCAGTGAGAAAGGAGGATTGGAACAACTGTTAAAAATAGGATGCCAGGTGATAAATCTCTCCCTGCTATGCAATTATGGAAAATTTTAAAAAGAGAGGTGCTGTTCTAGCTGGGAGCTTATTGGTTTTTTCAATTAGAATTCTCAGAGTCCCCAACAGATCAGCTTCTTCATACCAGCTTCTTTAAAATGAGTGACAGCTGTTATCCGTTCAGTGATGAGGGGCAGGAAAGGGGAGGGTTTTACTCTAAAGAGCCACAGACACACCCCAGCTCTTTGAGGCTACTTCCCTCGATTTTGGCAAGCCAGCATTCCAACAAATAGCATAAAAGCATAATGTTTTGCAGGACAACTGTAGGAAATCATGGAACGCTCTTGTTCCCTGCCAGCACTGTTATCAAGGCCCTGGGAAGCAGATTTAATGAACCTTTAAATGCTCCCTCTCCCAGAGATCATATTAACAGTGTGGCCACTGTTGCAAAAAAATAACCTTCCCCTGGTCCCCACAAAGCCATCGGAACTTCGATAAAGTTTATGAGCGCCATGTTGAGTGTTCAGAGATAAAACATTCGTCTCATCAGAGATCAGGAATCACGGCATTACAGACCAGCTCAGACTGGAAAAGCCCTCCAGGATCAGCTGCTCCACCATGCCCCAGGACTGCCATGCTCACCGCCAACCCCTGTCCCCAAGGGCCGCCTGTCTGTGTCCTTTAGAAACCGCCAGGGATGGGGGCTCACTGCAGAAGATCACACCACAAAGCTCTGCAGAAAGACTAATCAGCACAAATTCCCTCAATTCTTTGGCAGGAGTTGAGTTCACCCCATTCTTTGGACCATGGGACACAGATGACACCACCACCGAACAGCCAAACATTTTGTCTGGGCAGAACTGTCCAAATGGAGATTTCTTTTTGCTCCCTGGGGGTCAGCTGTTCCTACACAATGGCAAGAGGTAAAAATACAGAAGGATGGAGCTTGTTCGGTTTGGGATCAACACACAGGAAGTTTCCTGAAGGGTGGGGAGCAATTCCAACTTGAACTGGGTGGATATAGACCGATACCCTAAGGATGAGCAATCTTTGTGATAATGGCTAAGAACCATGACGAGGGAAGGGAAATCAGAAGATATTTGGGTTGAGAAACAAGTAAATTATTTTTTGGGCTATATCTGAAAGGGGTTGGGAAATCTTCACAGCCAGCACTAAATTGCAAAAACAAACAAACAAACAAACAAACAAACAAAAAAAAAAAAAAGAAAAAAAGGAAAGCAAGCTTAGGAGTGTATGGCCATGGTAATTCTCTGAACTTCAAAAATTACTGATTATACATTTCCTAGATTTTGCTTTTCTAGATTCCACTGAGTTTTACAGGATATAAACAGGCTAAGATGTATCTATGTTCAAGTCAGATGTTGCCAATAATTCTCAGTAATATTCTTATGAGGTGAACATAAGGTTTAGCATCTGCAATCTGTCTGAGCTTCTGTAATGGTTTAAAGGTACCAAACCCAGATCCATAACATTTTGGGAAGAGCAAAGAAAGGAAACTGCATATTAAGCTGGAAAAAAAAAATCACAATGATGCGTACTTTAGAAAATATGTGCTGCTGTCAGCATGTCCAGTAACCTCCCATTATTCACACACAATCAGCTGTAAATCTTTGGAATGTGTGACCCAGGAATGCCATCTACCAATAATCCTGAGACACCAACAAATCCTGTGCATAAATTTTAGCACACACTGAAGTAAACTGTTAGAAGTGTAGGGTTTAAACCAGTGTGCTTCTGCCTGGAATTGTTATTTATTTAGCATGGAAAAGTCCAGGATCACTGAGTCCAGCTGTTATCCCAGCACTGCCAAGGCCATGACTAAACAATGTCCCCAAGTGCCACATGAGCTTCCCTGAGAAACAGAACCCCTACAAAATACGATGGCAAGAAATGATAAGGCTGTGACATGACCCTCAAAAGGCCAAAGATAGAACAGCTGATCTTTATAAGTCATCAAAACCCCAAGGGAATGATGTGAATTTATATTCTCTGAAAATGTGGCCCCTGGAGCCTCAAACGCAGCGTGCAAAGGGAGAGAACAGAGATCCGGCTGGAGAATCGAGTCCATTTTAATGCTGACTTCCCTATTCTGTCCACGGGCAAAAATCTTTATATTATTGCAGCTACAGTTCTTTATGGAACACAGCAGAATTCTTCTGACATGTGAGCGGGCAGGTGGAGACAGCCCCTGCCTGAAGTGGGAGATTCAAACTCAGGGTGCTTATCCGTGTGAAACCCTTCTCATCACACATTGCCAGTAACCCTGCCAGCAGGAGGGACTTTGCTGCTGCTCCTGCTCCCGAGGAGCCCCGCTCTGCGATTAAATCCCTGCGACTGATCTTATTTGGATGTCTGCCACTTGCCTCTGAGGGTTCACCAATTCGAGCCCCGACTTTCAGAGGGTTTCCTGCAAAAATCCACTGCTGCCACGTGCTGATTGCACACCCGCTGGAGCCTTTGAACGGGGTTAGCTGCTCCTAACACCTCAGCTGGAGTGTGGAAGTGCAGCAGTTTCCCAGATCCTCCGCACAGCAGCCAAATTCAGCAGCACCGAAAGCACATCTTTTTTATGGATCCAGCCCTGGTCCCACCACACATCTGGAGCTCCTATTTAACAACTCAAAGCCCTTCCAAATGTTCCACTGCTTTCCAGAGAGCTGAACAGAGACCTCTGATTCCAGTGGTGCCTCCCCAGGCAGCCAAGTGGCCTCTCAGGAGAGGACAAGGCTGGCTGGAATGGGGACCTGTTTGAATCCTAGAATGTTGGAAAGGTTAGAAAGGACCTTAAAGACCCTCTAATCCAACCCTCCTGCCAGGGGCAAGGACATCTTCCACTAGAGCAGGCCTTGTTCCCAGAGACGTCTGGAATGGGAAAGTTGAAATCCATTCTCAGGAAGATGCAGCACCTTCCAAGCAAAGCCACAGCTGGTGTTCCTGCTGTCATATGAAAAGCAGTTTGAACTTTTTTTGTCTTTTGAATGTTATAACCTTTTAAGTTCCTTCAAACTGGCAAAGAAAATGTCACGGAGAGATGGGAAGGAAGAGAAGTGGGAGCTGAGAGAACAGGAAGACAGCATCAGTTACCCAGAACCTGACAGGTAGAGGAGAAAACATTGTGCTTTCCAAAAGGAAAAGAATTAAAAGATTGAAATTTGCCATCAGGCCCTGCATGTAGCCCAGTCCCTCCCTTCTGGAACCGCAAAAATAAATCCCAGGATCTCGGTTAAAAGTCACCTGTGCTGGATAAAGCTGCTCACCTGCCCTCAGGTGTTTGCTCCTTGTGATCAGCTGCGGGGTCAGAAACCCGCTGGTCCCTTTAACTCCCTTTTCCTTGTACTTCCCACTGTGGAGCTGCCCTCAAACCCAGACACTGATCTGTGCAGCCAAGGTCTTCCCTAAAGGATCAAATTCCAACCTAAATCAGAGAGGGAAAAGCTTTGCCTCACATCAGGAAATGCAGAGTGAAGGAATGAAGAGAAAATGAAGGAAAATGACAGCTTTGGTTGTACAGTTTGGCTGGGATTTTTATTGGGATTTTGGAAACTTCTGTAGGGAAATACACTGCAAATGGCTCTCCTTGGAGTTCCTACATGGAGGAGGTGCTCGTGCTACAGCCCTGGCTGCTCCTGATTATTTGAAAAGATTTCCCAAGGCATGAAACTGCACGAGCCTAAACAATTCATGGGTGCTTAAGCCCAACACTGATTGCTTCCTTCAAGAAATATTTTGTTTTGGTTTTTTCCCCTTGATCCAGCATCAATGTTTGTAATTTAAACAAACACTCCTAATTTACTGTTGATTTCATAATGTAAATTACTTTTCCTATTACACCATCTATTCTGTTATTTAGCTCCTGCTTTATTTACCAGTTTGTTTTGCATATAGAGCTCCCCCTAAGCAGTCCCTACATCAAGGGCTACGTTTATTTTTCCATTCCTTTTCTCCCACTGTTTGTGTGACTCAGACTGATCAGAGAAAATCACTTAAGAGTCCTTTCAATGAAAAATTCCCTTTGTTTCATCCAAACAAGCTCCTGGCTTCCAGAAGTCTGCAGGTCAGGGATTTTTAGGCCAGAGTTTATTTAAATTTTAATTAGTTTTTCTTCTATAATCACATGCAATTTCCCCTTTTATCTTTTTGCCTAGTTGCAGTTATATTCATCACATACTCTGATTTGATGTCCCCTCTCCCCATTCCTTTCATATTCCCGTGGACTGATCCTGTTAACTCCAGCTGCTCAAATCTCCTGTGAGAGATCACAAGATTATATTTTATAAGGAAGAATCCACAGGTACATCAAAATAGACTGGGATTTTTGGTTGTGGTAAAGTTATCACAGACCTGAAAGGCCAGCAGGTAACCAAGAACTCATTATCAAAAATAATGACTGTTTTGTCATTTTGTCCATTTTGGACACAGTTACAGCTAAAATCTTTCCTTTAACACATTCCCCATCCTGTAAAACACAGGCATTTTTGCATTTTTGCACTTACTTAGCACTTGAGTGTGTGATTTAATAAAATACAGGCCTTGAGAACAGAATTGAAGCTTGGAGGATTGTAAGAGTTCCTGGGTTTCTCTCCAGAACTTTTGCCCATCAGTAAATTACAGCTCATGGACAAAAGTTCTCCCTCTGCAAGACCAGAAACTTCACACATCTGAGGTAATGAGGCAATCAGAGATAGAAATTGAGTGGGACGAAGAAGTAGAAATCCAGAGGTAAATAAAGAGTTCAAAATACGACAGATCTAAGTCCTGAAAAATACTTCTATTTCAAATGAATAAATAAATGCTACAGGTTGATAGCACGACACACGTACACACCAGCTGTAACACCAGCTAACAGCAGATAAAGACAGGCAGGGCACCAAAATCACAAGCCTCAGAAAATCCTGTCATTTTTACACATTTCCGACTCAAACCGTTTCGAGCCATTTGCCAGCTTTATCAGAAAAGACTGCTCATATGCTGCTTTCATTTCTCTGAATCCTCAGAGACTTCTGTAATCATTGTATTTCCTCCCAAACAGAGCTCTTTAATAAGCAAAAAACTCTAAGATAGCTAAAATTGTGTGTGCTAAGTGCTGAGTCACACTGGTGTCTATACCACATATAATTTGTTAAATGCCAGGAGATGATAAAAGGAAATGTGCACAGATTTTATGAAAGAAATATTCTGGAAATAAAGCACATTAAAAAAAAAAAAAAAAAAGAAAGAAAAGAGAAAAGGAGTGGGAAAAGGAGAATGAGCAGCAAATGGATTTAGAATCATGGAATTGTTTGGGCTGGAAAAGGCCTCCCATCCCATGGAGTCCAACCTTGTCCCCACCTTGTCCCCCAGCCCAGAGCACTGAGTGCCACATCCTGGCCTTCCCTGGACACCTCCAGGGATGGCAACTCCATGTGTCTAATTAACAGATTGGCCTAATCATTTTATATTACTGAGCTGACCTCTTCTTTTCCAATGTCTATCCTGAAATAAACCATCCTTGGGCTCAGGAGCTCCATTTTCCACCTAAACCCAGAGTTTCTGCCTCAAGGAGGCGATGAGTTCTCTCTTTAAAAACAGACTCACACACACAATCTTTGAGTTGCTAGCCAAGATCGTTTGGGAAAATGCATACAAAATGAACACACCTCATTCCTTGAGCATTTCTTCTCTCCCAGAGCACAGCCCACCGTGCTCCTTCAGGAAAACTGCAGCAGGAGGAAGGAATTCCCTGCCTTACATTCCCTGATTGTGCCCCCAGATGCTCCACACGAGCTGTGGGTGGGTCTGCTCCTCTCCATTTCACTTCTTGGAAACCTGGAGTAAAGAGTTGACACTCAGACATATTTGTTGCTTTCTGGAAGTCATCTGTGGTTTTTTCAGGGGTTTTCACTCACTTTCATTTCATCCCTTAAAAGTGCATTAAACCCCTGCCTGTTTAAGGGCAATTGGCAGGGAACTCTCTGCCCACACACTGATAAAAGTTTCTTGCACTTGAACTTCCCTACCCACAGGTTTCAATAGAAAACAGCTTGGGGTTAAAAGGTTTTAAGTGGCACTGGTTGCATTTAAAGAAAAAAAAAATTGCTAGTTAAGTGCCAGGTATTTCTCCCCTTCATTTCCAATTTTAAATATTTAAATATTGGAGTTGAATGTTTTGACCACAGGCGACTCAAAGAATCAAGGCAATGTTCTTAACCTAATTTCCAGCACTGCCTTTTTCAGGATGGATTTTGTCTGTTTTCCTTATTTCCATTATTTCATACTTGCTCCAGTCTCTGTGCTCATACATCAACACCACATGCTTGCTCTTCTTCTCCCTGCCATCACATTTTTAATATCATATACAGGATACAATATAATATATGTGACATAATATATGGATGTACACCATTACTTCTCTCTGAATTAATTTTTTCTTGATCTCGGGAAGTGTAAATCCAATCACTGCCAGGTTTAACAGGATGAGAGTCAAGATTTAGTGGGTTCTGAGCCACAACCTGGTCTTAAACATGACCGTGGACTGCTGCTGAATAGGTTTTTTTTAATAATGTTTCAAATCTCTCTCTCTTCTGAGGAGCTACTTGCCTACAAACCAAAGATAATGTGTAGTTTGATTAAAGATGGATATTTTTCCTCCACAGCACAGGCAGATAATGCACTTTAAAGTAGTTTAAGCTTTTATCCTTCATCCTGGTGAATAACTCCACACAAGGATGGCTGCAGCTACCACGAGCATTGAAAATAAATATTTAAATAGAAAACATTTCTAGACAAAAAGAAGCAGCAACTTCAAAAGATATAAGTGCAGCGAGGTCTTTTTTCTGCTCTGCTCTCTTCACCCTTTTTTAGGAAGAAGATTGAGGGTGATCCTTTTAGGCTGGGCTTTGCCTCAGCTTCATGTCTGCAGTGCAAGGGAAGGCAAGAAATGCAAACAGAAACCAAGGCAGCTGTAAAATCACCCCAAGCGCTGCCACAGTCATGTGATCATGGAATTAATTAGGTTGGAAAAGGCCTCCAAGCTCATCCAGTCCAGCCTTCCACCAAAACCCACCGCGGCCACTAAACCACACCACCAAAATATCCACTCATTTTGTGAACAATTCCAGGATGGTGACTCCAGGCCAGCCCATTCCAGGGCTCAGCATCAGGACATTGGTTAAACCCCCGTGAAGTTTAACCCGAAATAGATAGAAAATCTGTCACATGGGAAAAAATCCTCACCAAAATTAGCGGCTTAATGAAAAATGAAGTGTGACTAACGACTTCTCAAAGAACATATTACCCCTGACTGGGCTGGCAATCAGCCCTCTTCAACATTCATTTTAAACAGATAACATTAATTTACAAATAAGCAGTTTTAGCATTACATCCAATATCCCTCTTGCTCGGCGCACAGCAGTGAGAGCCCTTGAGAAATCACACTCCTAAAAACATTGCTTTGCTCGGCACAATCCGTTGGTTGCCTCAGAAATGGAAGGAAGAGCGTGCTCACCAAAAATTTCCAGTGGCCTGATCACTGGGATCACCGGGAGCTGTACGGATTCAGTACCTGCTCAGGATTTACCCTGCTCTTTGTAACTTCTCAGGGTGTGGGAATCTGTCCAGCACCAGCAGAATCCCCCAGACACACAGCAGATCTCCTGGGAGATGAAGAAATTCAACCAAATGAAGCCTGCCAGGTTCATGTCTCAGCTTCCAGAATCCCAGGATCATCCAGGCTGGGAGAGACCCTCAGGATCATCACCCCAGCAGCACCAGCATCACCCCTAAACCACGTCCCAGGGGCCACATCCAGACAACTTTTGAACACTTTCAGAGATGGTGACCCCAAAACTGCCCTGGGCAACTCATTCTGATGGCTGACCAACTTATTCCAGCTCCTGACCAATTTATTCCAGCTCCTGACCAACTTATTCCAGCTCCTGACCAACTCATTCCAGCTCTTGACCAACTCATTCCAGCTCCTGACCAACTTATTCCAGCTCCTGACTACTCCCTTTCCGTCAGTTTCCCCCCCTAATATCTAATTTGAACCTCCCCTGGTGTCCCAATGCTACAGAAATGTCAGGGATGAGGTGCCTCCCTCCAGTCCTGATATCACAGACGCAGAAATCAGTAAACCCCGAGCTGAGGCAATGCAGAAAATTTCACATCAGGCACAGAAAAAAGTTGATTTTCTTTTTATCCTTTCTAAAAACTGGGACAAAATTAACTTTTAAGTCCTTCTCTGAGATACCAGGGTAGGGAGTCTGAGGGTCTGTACAGTCCGTGCTGCTTCAAACTCTCTTGGCAAGACATATTAGGCAAATATATTTAGTAATATACATGTTATATATACATACATATTTAATAAATAAATTTAGATAAATTTAAGAGAGTTCTGACTTTCATAACATGAAAAATCTGCATCCAGTTTCAAGACAACTCTCAACAAACTGATTCATACTTTGAAACCATGTCCTTGTAACCTTGAAGGAATCAGAAACATTCATTAGGGACAAGACTTGTTTTTTGTTTTTTTAAATAGATTTGATGACACAAACCTGTTGGGTAAAAAAAAGAGATGGAAAAGTGAATCTGCTTCTCCATGGCCCCAGCCTGTGACTGTATGCTCCCCAAACCCAAGCAAAGTGCTCAGCCTGTTCCTCCAGCTGGGGATATGCCAAAAACCCCCAGTTTTGTGGAGAGAAGGAGCTGTACCTTCAGGAGGGAGGCCTTTATCCATAAGCTTGATTTAAGCATAAATTATTCCACTGTGGCATACGGAATGCTTGCCAACATGTACCTCTGACTCACCAGCTATTCTCGGGCAGGGTGGAACACTAGATTAGAATCACAGAATCCTGCAATGGTTTGGGGGGGGACCTTAAAAATCTCCTATTCCACCCCCCTGCCATGTCACTCCCTAGAACAGGCTGCTCAGGGCCCCATCCAACCCGTCCTTGAAAGAAAGCTCAAGTAAAACTCAGAATTATTCAGAGGGAAAGGTGCCAACAACCCAAAAGGTGAGCGCCTCCTCACTTTAAAGGAACACGGAGAAACATTTCAGGATTTTCCCATCGATCCCACTTCGGGAACTATTTCTGGCTTTTAAAAACACCCCGTTTGTTTTCAGTTGTGAAAACCAAACTCCTCGTTACCACAGATGCCCTGCTGGAGAGTCCAAATCCCTTAGGTGGGAAAAGCTCTCCAGGATCATGGAGTCCCAGTCGTGCCTGATGCCCACCTTATCCCTGGCCCAGAGCTCTGAGTGCCACCTCCAGCCCTTCCTTGGACACCTCCAGGGATGGGCACTCCAAACCTGTGGCCACCCCGTGGCTTTTTAGATCCCCAATCTTCTGTCCCACTCAGATTTTCTCTGAGAACAGGCAAATGACACCCTTTGGGTTGCTCCTCACATCCACCCCTTCTGTCCCAAAACATCGCTGGAGGAAACAGAACCCCTTCCCTGCCTCCAGGGAAAAATTTATTCTGCTTCATAGCAAAGTGAATACAGGAATATGAGGAATTAATGCAATTTTATCAGGGATGGGAAAGGTTTGGAATGAAGGAGTCATTAAAGGCACATTGGGGAGGGGGTTTTGGAGAGAAAACTGAAACGGATTTCACTGCTGGTGTACATCTTGCACTTCCCAGCTGTGAGGAGCTCAGAAAGAACAGTTGCACATGGATGGAATTCCAGCAGGAGGCCTGTTTTATCTGGCCAAAGCAGCTCAGCCAGAACGCTTCCCCTCGGGTACGTGCCCCTCTGACCAATGCACCAATCTGAGCCAAACCTGGCTCCCTCCACAAGAACAAAACTCGATGATAAACAACCCCCTGCGACACCAGCCAGCCCGGGCAGGCACAGAAATGCTGCTCCACTCATGTAACAGCAAAGAAATGAACGGTTCCCAAGGCTGTCCCTGTGAAAAGGCAGCTGGGAACGCTCCATGAGCTTTGCCCACCTCACCACCTCCCTCTGTTGGATTCCTCCTCACCTCGTGTTTCTCATGATCCTCTTCAAAGTGCAACCCACCACCACCCTCCACCCCACCACAACCAGCCCTCAGAGGAAAGCTGTGCTGTTCAAGCTCCTCAAACCTTCCAGATTAACAGGAATTATCCTCTCCTAGCTAAAGAAACACGTGCGGTGAGCACAGCAGTCCTGAAGCCTCAATGTGGATGTACTGTCCTGAGAATTCTCTCTTTTCTCATGAATCCTGTGAGAAACATAAAGATAAGCTGAATTCTTCTCACTCTTTCTAATCTATGTTTTGGAACTGAGCGCTGTACAGGCTTCAACCAATCACCTCGGGGGGTGGGTAAATACTATCCAATCACAATTAGTCATTTGGCATGTATATAAAGGAAAACTCAAACAATAAAACTCTCTTGCTCTTGCTACTCATCTCCATGTTCACTCCACCGCTTCTTACTGCCGCAACAGCGACACCTCAACACTTCATATTCAGCTGAATAAACTGGAATGGTTAACACCGAGTTAATAAAAAAATCTCCCAATGCAAACCAAAGCAAAAAGCCCAAAGTCCTGCCTACACCCCACACTTCCTTGGCTGGTTCCAGGTCAGGGAGTGAAGGGCACAGGTTCAGCACATAGACAAAAAGTGTCCGTGACAGAGAGTCCACCTGATCCAGCCACTGCCGGGTCCTGCTTTGGGCCCAGCTCCTTGTTTTCATTTCACCCTGGCAAGCAGAGAGCCCTGATCACAACATCAGTGTGTGTCAAACATTCTTTTCCACATCCACAAACTGTCTGTCAAATAACACATCATGCGTCAGGAGAAATTCCAGAATTTCACGTTCAGAATATTCCCATTCATTTAGTAGTGCAAAAGATGAAATCAATTCTCAGCACCATGATTTTAGTTTTTCTGTGAAAATGAATTGAAAATATGGGCCGGGTTTATGCATTTATTTTTCTGCGTGTTAAAAACATCAGCTCGATGGAGCCTCCTTTGAACGGGGTAATTGTGATGCAGTGGTTTCAACAGAGGCTTTAGGGCACACCCTGCGCTTTGCCTGGGCTCTACAGATGGGCTGGAATGCAAGAACAAGTGAAAAACCTGACAGCAAACAAAAATACCACTGCGTTCCTTCAATGGAGTTGCCCCTTAATGGATTCTTCCAACACAGCATCTACTGCTCATGACATGGTGGAGTCCCAGAACGGATCGGGTTGGAAGGCAGTCCCTTGCTTTTTTATTTTCCTTTCTTGTTCATTGGGAAAGACTGACCATTTGAGTTTTTATTCTATCAACACTTGACCTTTTTTATATTTTTTTTTTTTATAGTTGTAATTTTAAAAACATTTCGGGCTCCGTTGAGGAGCTCACTTCACTGAGAAGGCAGAGGCAGGTCCCTACAAGGTCTGGCTGACTTTGGGGTGTCAGCTCAGCACTTTCAACACCTCCAGTGCATGGTGGACACAGGTAAGCAGGGCATCCATGTCCACCTCCTGCTGTGGCCGGAGAGGATAAAGCCTCCCAGCACACGCAAGAGGCAGGAATGCTAAATTATTCTCATGCTGAGAGTATTCAGGCCTTGCTTGAAAAGATCATTTCTTATCAAAGAGAAACCATCAAGAAATCAGACACCTCGATGACATCATCCTCATCCATGCCACTGTCACCACACCCACGCAAGGGTTAAATGCTTCTTGAGACCATTCCAGCCCCAAATGAGCTCAAGCTTGGCATGTACAAGATTAGAGAGGAGAAAAAAGGCCATGCGAAATTATGCTCAACAATGACACATTGCAGTTTCAGAAACTCAGCAGCATAAATCAATATTAAGTTTCTGAGCTCTCTTGACAAGAAAAGCCATCGTATAATTACAGAATCAAATGAGAGACATGTCCGTGTTGTAAGTGTTTGCAAGCAAGTTGGTATCAGTCGTACTTTAGACACAAATATCTCATTTACAAGCCAATTTGAGCAATAAAAGCTGCCAAATTGAGCCTGGAGCCTGAAACCCAAAGTCTGCAGGAACAAGCCAGGCCTCTAATTTCCTGCGTGACTGGAGATACAAAAGTAAGACAAAATGTCATTTTATTAAGGCTCAAAAACATGCTTTAAAACTTAGGTGAGGTTTAATTCCTTGGCTTCCAGAGTTCTAGAAACAAATTCTTGCTGAAAAGAGCTCAGTGCCGAGGCTTAACAGGCTGAAGGCGATCTGTGTTAATGGAGTCTGCTCCGGATTTGCTTATTTCAGTGCCTTTAGCTTGGAAATAGCCAATATTTCTTCCTTCAGCTTATCATTAGTAACTGTAGGGATGAGAAATTATCGATCGAGCTTAGCTCTTGTAGTGGTTAAACTTCAGACTACTCGTGTGCTCCAGGGGCTTTTGCTGTTTGTCCTGGATGAAATAATTGTTGGAAACTCAAAGGGATGACACTGTTCCTCCCCTAATCATGGATTTCTAAACACCTTAACAAAATTGAGTCAACGTTTTGTGGCTGACAGAGCATCATTTGTGGGGAAAATCAGAGAGCATTTGAGTGGCTAAAGTGAGAAACAACCGAACCAAAACCGCCTGATTTAAATAGCAACAAATTATCTTGAACAGATCTTAGAAAATGGCTACTACATTGAATTTGCACGTTTCTTCCTATTGGAAGGGGACAACGGAGTATCACATCATCATCTTATTTATTTAGATATTTCCCTGAATACAAATAATGAGGAAACAACACTGCTCTGCTCGTTATTCCCAAACATCTTCCCTGGGAAACAGCCCAACATCAAAATATTTTATCATCACGCTCCCAGCATCTAAAACTTTGTGTTGGTCTGGCTGTTTGTATTTCCCTGCTGCCCTTCTCCTCAGATTTCTGCTGTGTCCCCACACAGCCACCAGCATCAAACTGCCCTTTTTCATCTCCAACAACACCATAATGTCCAGGTGCTAAGCCCCTAGACCTATGACACAATGGCTCTCCTTTTTTCCAGGTATTTACAATTATATCGATTGCTTGAACTTTTTTTTAGCATTCATTTTAAAGCTCCAAGTGTTTCATCTGCCCTCCCTTCTTGTACAGTGGGACTTCTTGTTTTTTCTCATGCTTTTAGCAATGAATTGTAACAATTCTTCTTTCTTCCCACCTCTAAAAATGGAATATAAATTTATATGGAATATAAATTCACCGTATGCTGTGTTTACCTGGTTAATCCCCAGCTTTAAAAAGAAATAAAAGAAAACACATAAAGCGAAAAGAAAAACCTTCAGGTTCCCAGCTGTGACAGCAGCAGATCAATGTTTGCTGTGCCATCTTGACTTGAGTGTCTCTTCTATGATCATTTCTCCAATTTATATTCATTACAGAACACCTGCCAGATCTGTTACCCAAATTATTTGGTGTCCCTGTCGCATCCCCCAACGCATGAAACCACCCCATGTGCAATCACAGCTCAAGTCTGCTTTTAGAATCCCCACATAAAAAAAGATTGATTTTCATCTTGGAAATGTCAGACTTCTGCCTATAATGCTCAGCTACATTTTTCAGGAGCAGTAAAGTTCAAAAAAGAGCCCCAGCCCTGACACATCTCTGACACATCATGATGGATGTGACAGTTCTGCTGCTTTACTGTCAGAAATGTCCTGCAACAGAATGAGGCAATCAATGAAGAATAATAAATCTATCCCAGGCCCCAGAACTATTTTTTGTACATGCAGAACAGCAGAAATGACACTTTAGTTATACCACTGGAGGTAATAAACCATCACACTTTCTTTACTATTACACAATACCAGTTAAACTGTTTTATCTTTTCCCGCTTAATCTGTTCAACACTTCACCATCAAACTCCCAATATGCATTTTTGGATTATTAATGGAGTGGATTTAAAAAAACAAAAGAAAAAAAATAGAAGAAAGAGAGAGGGGGAGAATTGAAGACACACATTCCAGTTAAAAGAAGAAGTTTTTCTTACCATTTTTTTCTGGTCCTTCTGTCAGCCAGGAGAACAACTGCTGCTCCAAAGGAATCCGCTGAATTACGTTCCCTTCATCCTGGAACACATTGCTTCTGATTAATACTGACTCCAAAATTTTACCTTGAGTGCACTGCACAAATACATTTCATTTCCCTTTTTTTGAGAAGCCCCATGTTTGAGATAAATTACAGCAAGTTTGGAAAAGTTAATTTGACATGCATAAATCAAGGCTCTGTGGAGAAAAGATTGCTTTGATTTATCACCAATGCCTTTGAGTGTATTCTCCTACCTATCCTTCAAGTAACAGCCTTGATTTCAGCAAGAGGGAATAGGCTTCAAAATATGTATTTTCAGAGGTCATTTGGCCACACCAACAAACCGAGCCCAGCTGTGCCAGCTCAAACACGGTGATTTAAAATACATCAGTTCATTTAACATTTTCAGTACACAGGCTCAATAAATCCAAGAACTGTTGCAGGACTAGATTGATGTTTCCTTGTGCTTGTGTATGATTTCCAAAATACATCCATGGATCACTGTCATAATTCTATTTCTCCCATTATTTTATACATTCATAAGCACCCAGACAATATTTAGTGCTGCAGTAACTGAGTTTGGCTGAGGCAAAGCACACAGAACAAGCAGGAATGTGACTAAAACTCACTGAAACTGGGAATAAAGAGGAATTCCAGGGCCAAAGGATTTCTCTTTATTCATTTGGTTTTTCCCAGACTGCAGTTTTAAAGGAAGGAACATCCCAGCACTCTCCCCCTCTTGCCCCCTGAAGGGCACTGCCTGCATTTAGAACCAGGCTGAGGGAGGAACAGGGAGCAAAGGTTCTTCTGCTTTGGTACAAACCTGAAATAAATAAATAATCAAATCCGTTTTTAAACCTCTAAATGAGGTTCTGCCCAAGAGCAGTGGGGACTTGGCTGTGAGGAAACACTCCAGGCAGGAAATGAGCTTTGGTGACACCGAGATCACTCCTGACACCACCTGGGTGAAGCCCTTTGCTAAAAGGCTGCCCCTGAGTAGTCCCTGTGAAATGTCAGACGCAGAAAATAGGAGCAAAAAGCAGATTTTAGCGTGTCTGTGCATGGACACAAAGCAATCCCACCCCCAAAAAGTTATGACCCATTTTTGTGTGTGGTTTTGTCATCTCTGAAACCACCAGGTTTCGCTCTCCTGGCTCCTGGGAAGGGCAGGGAAAGAACAAATTCTCCCAGTCCACACAAGGAAACTGCAGCAGGCTCCTGAGCCACTTCCTGTGGATTATGAAACGTTCCCATGGCAATCCCTCTCCTCTGTGCATCTCATTGCTATTTCCAGCAGGAACACTTTGGTTTTTTCCCAGTGAAGACAACAATGCACTTCCTGAGGAAATCAGAATTGGTAGGAGCAGTGCAGCACTGCTTTGTAGTTGTTTCTGACAATTAATAAATTAATTTGATATTAAGCGCAGAGGGAGGAGACAAAAAGTAACTCAAATGGCTATTTCCCTTCAAGTTGCATGATTTTTTTTTAGAGTATTTTCTCTGAGATCAGTGAAATGCTCTGAAAATACTTTGTAGGTAAGAGCTCATTTAAGAATAAAGCAATAACTCTTAAAAAATTAAGGTTTTGATTTTTTTTTTCCCCCTAAGAGCTAAAATAACATTTGGAACGTTCTTTAATGTTTTAATGATAAGAAAATATTTTACATTAATATAATGAAGTTGCTTATTATACCCGAAGCTATTTTTAACTTTCCCATAACTGGCATAGCAGTTCACCTAATCTTCTCTAATTTTAATGTAATCCTTTTCATTCCTGCTACAAATCTAATTTTTAAACAAATGTTAAGATCTGCCCTGCTCTTTTTAGAAACAAATAAAGAGGTAAAAGCCTACTGAATACGCATAATGAGATTCACAACAAAAATAAACTTATTAAAATGGCTTCTCCTTGTTACGTTTGAAGAAAGGGGTTTCATTCATGGTGACAACAAAACAAACCCCAAACCAAACCCAAAACTCACCAAAAAACTGCTACACTAACAAAGGCTACATTTAAAAGAAGTTTCGAACTAGAAGCGAAGAAAATCTAAATAAGGTTGGTGTAATTTTCACAGCTGTAGTGAATTTTAACTGTATAATAAAATTAACATTTTGTGCTAAACCTTTCTGAGACCTCACACTGCAGGTGGTGCAAGGACCTCAGGGTCACCTTTCCTTCAGCTCTGGTCATCGTAAAATCACGGAAGTCATGCTAAAAACTAAACTAATCGCTCAATTAACTCAAGACCAGAAAGAGAGAAACTTTTTTCCCTAATGTGATTAAAAATATAGTCCATTCGAGGTCAGCCATGTCTTTATGGCTACAAATAATAACATTAAGGCCTCTTAGGAAATAGAACAGAATAGGAATTAAAACCCACACTTTACCCAGAGCAATGTGACTTTACAGAGTTTAGCACAGAGATTCTTTTCACTTTTTCTGTAGGGTCCGCTTAAATGAATGGGACTGGGAGAAGCTTTAAATCAGTGAAAAACTAAAATCCCACTGATTCCTTTCATTGTTCTCCGATTTGTGAAGAACCTGCTGTTGAGAACGGCCCAGGAGAGGTGGAATTGTAATAGGAGATAAGGCAGTCTGGCATTTTATAATAAAAATGTTTTCGCTCCCCATGAGCTTAGACAATAAAAAAAACCAGCCCTTTGTGCATCCTTTAAACACAGTTTACACAGCTGTCCCTGCCTTGAGAACGAGAAGCCGTTCCTCAGATGGGAGACACAAATCTGGGGGGTGCAAGGGCAGTGAGTGAAGAGCTCTCTCCATGAATATCCACCTGCTCACACATGGAATAACCAGCTCCCGAGGCAGTAAATCAAATCCATCCCTTCAGCAGCTATGAAACACAGAGCACTGATTAATTCCACTCCCAAACAGCAATGACAGGGTGGTGAAAGCAGGAACTGCCAACCCTGAGAGTGCAGAGATGACCCCAGGATCTGCTGGTGTTCCCTCTGACCCCTCAGCAAACTGGAAAATGATTCCCTGCTTTAAGGAAATAAAACATAAATAAAGAAATAAATAAAGAAATAAAACATAGATAAAGAAATAAATAAAATAAAAAAGGTGCACAGCCCTGCTGAGGGGGTCTTTATCAAGAATTCCCTGTGTCCTCAGCCTGAAATGCTTGGGAGCCAAGACAATTCCAGCATACTGAAACCAGCCGAGGAAATTGTTGCAGTCCCTGCTCAGGCCAGGATTAGTGCTGCTGCTCCGAGCAGGTCAAAATCCCTGGGAATTCCCACCCTGCAACAGGCAGGACAGTGCCAGACAAAACCCCCAGCTCCACATTTCACACTGCCCGCTGTCAGTGAATATTCCTGGAATCCCAGAATATTCCCAGAATCCCAGAAGGGGCCTCTGGAGATGATCCAGTGCAAGCCCCCGGCCAGGCAGGGTCACATGGAGCAGGCAGCCTAGGAACGTGTCCAGGTGGGTTTGGGATGGCTGCAGGGATGGAGACTCTCCCTGGGCAGCTGCTCCGGGCTCTGCCACCTCCATGGAAAGCTCTTCCTCATGTTGGGGTGGGGCTTGTGGTGTTCTATGGCCATTGCTTGCCGACGGTGAGGGAAGCAAGACACACAAATCAATATGATTTATAAGCAAGCTTCATCCTTTATTCCCAGAACCACACACTTGTATACTATTACAGTTGATTATGCCTACTAGTCGTAACACCATTGGTTAACTATATAAAGCTACATTTGCATGTCTTTCCCACAGGTGGCTCTTGTTTAGGGATTCTTCTCATTCCTCTGACTGCAACTCCCTTTCTCTGTACTTTCCCAATCACTTAAGGATGGCCTTGGCTATTCTTGTTATCAGTACAATTCTGCAGTTCTCACGTCTTGTAGTTTTACAGTCTCCCATTCCCACGGCCTGCAGTTTCTCATGGTCTGCGAGCCTCCTGCTCTTACACCTTACTTTGCTCGCACAAGGCTTCTAATGTCCCATGGCCCCGATCCCTGAGCCATTCTGCAACAATTGCTCCTCACCCTGTCACCAGAGCCCCCAGTCCCACGGCAGCAGCAGCCCCCATCACCAGCACTGCCCGCCCCAGAGCCTTATCCTTATCCCTGGCCTGAAATTCCGTGTTTCCTCTCATCTTTCCATCACTTTTGTACCTCACTGTGGTGCTCACGGAGTCAGCGTACAGTGAGGTGCCAGGGAATGATTTTCTGCTCTCTTTCCTGGCGTCACCTGTCCGTAGAAAAAGGGAGTTTTGTCATCAGGACAAGGCCTGGTCACAGAGAGCGGTGCCCACCTGGAAAGATCCAGGATCCCCTTAGGATGGGGTGAACAGAGGGATCTCTATCCAAAATGTTCTGGAGGGCAGACCTCAGGTGTGTTGATGGGGAATTCCAGGAAAGGGATGTCCCAAAGCTCCCATATGTCCAGGAGCACCCTTTAAGTGCTGGATCCAGCAGTGCCATCAAACTGGTCACCACCATCTTCATTTTTTTGCTTTCATTTTTTCCATTTATCCCCCTGTGTTCAGACATGACACAATGAAAACATAAACCATGATGGCCAGAAGGGCCATAAAAAATAGGCGCAGTGTCACTCTGGTGGACCAAAAAAAATGTAGCACGGATAAGAAATGGGCTCAGCTGCCAGCCTGCATTATCAGACCACCTCAAAAATGTTAAAGATCAACTATTTAATCTGATTTTAGAAAGCATGTCCTACTGCAAGCCCAGGTATCTCATCAAGCCTTTCCAATCTGCTTTCCTTGAGGGCTTTTCATGTCCAGCCCATAGAAAGGATAAATATTCCTTTAAGTGGCAATGATTTCTGAAAGATGAATTTCTAAGTGATTTATGCTTTAGGCAGTGTGTATAAAACCTGACAGGAAGCTCTAAATTGATGAGTATTCCTGCATTGCTCCTGCACTGATTTAAAGGAAAAAATCACCCTAAAAAGGGCAGTATTTGTTTGAATTCAGAAAGCAGAGTTCCAGTCTTAAATGATGGCGAGAACTGAAGAATATCACTGATGTGGTGATAAAGATTTTTTTTAGGAAGACAACAAAATTCCTGGGAAATGTGTACTGAAGTAAAAAAATTTATCAGACAGGCTGCTCTCCATGGCCAATGGCACCTCTGGAAGTGTTAACACTCAAATAATAGGAATAACCGGAACAATTAGTTTGAGGATAAATGTAGAAAGTCAGTTTAGCCATCACCACTGAGAGAGACATTTATGGTATCAAAGATTAATCAATGTATTTGTATATTAATATCACAAGGAAAAATTTAAAATTAAAAAAAAATAGAAGCGAATTGAGGAAATAATTTCATCTTTCCCTAAATATCTCTTCCCCAAAGCCTGAAAATTTCCTACTAGATGTTTTTTCAGCATTCGTGGCACCTGCAGCCAAAGGCAATGAGGCAAATGAAGCACCTTGCAAAGACTCAGCCACGGCAGTTTCTCCTCTCCCAGCTAACAACAGAGTTTTCCTCCGAGCCTGAAGCTGTGTAATCACGGCAAAGGCATTCCCCCATCATTAGGGACAACTCTGGAATCAATCCTGCAGCAGGATGCCGACTGAATTTAATACCTGATTTTTAATTAGAGCATTAGATACCAATTTCCCTAAGTTTTCAGTATAGACATTGAAGAAAACCAAACCCCGTGACTGAGATTTCCCGCTCCTTTGTTATTCATAACTGGACTAAAATGAAGCAATTTTGCTTTCACAAAAGCCAGGCATAATCCAAACGATTTACAGAGCTAAAATCCCTGCGTGTCCAATATTGCTGATCAAAACCAATGGAACAGCCAGGCCTGAGATAAGATCTCTGTATCATCGTGGCAGCTTTATTGTTATTGTTTTTTAACTCTTGGGAGAAACAGGGCCAAAAATCTCTCAAGAGATCTTTCATTTCCTTTCTAGCCCTCGCAAGAAACAGAATAAGTATATTGTGGTTTAATATGCTCAATTAGACAACATGTTTTAAACCCCAGTGTTGGCTGATAGCAGCACAAAGAGTAAGACAGCTTCCTAATCAGTTTCTAAGTTCTTTACACATTTTTCTGGACCTTGATTTCTGGAATTATTGGCTACTCCAACAAAAACCAACCAACCAAACAAAACAAAACAACAAAAAAACAAAAAAAAAACCCCAACCAACCAAACAAAAAAAACCCCAAAAAACAAAACAAAACAAAAAAAAACCAAAAAAACCCAAACAAAAAAACCCCAAAAAACAAAAACCCCAAACCAAAACCAACAACCAACAACCCCCCCCAAAAAAACAACAAAAAACCCCACAAACAAACAAAAAAACCAAACACAAAAACCACACAAAAGCCCCCAAAAACAAACAAACAAACAACCACAAAAGAACAACAACAAAAAACAACAACAAAAAACCCCAAACCCCAATGGTTGCAGAGCAGATTCCACTTTTAAAAATTCTACTTTTTCTGAAATCTCTAATTTGTTGAGTACAGGCTAAGAGGGGCCGCTGTGTTCTCTGTGCCTTTCACAGACAGAGGCAAGGCTGGAGGAGATGAAATGGGAATTGTCTCTGGAATTCCACAATTCAGCTGTGAGATTTTCATCTTTTCCCTTTACCTTGGAAGCGCAGCTGAAGAAATGCCAAATGCCCCGTGCACAGGAGGATTTCAGTGCGGCTGCATTGTCTCAGCAAACAACAGAGAGCTGGAAGGAGAACGCTGCTAAAAATAATTCTGCAGCTGAGGTCAGGAGGAGAGCACTCATCTCAAACCACCCTTGTTGCCCTCATCAGGGCACTTGGGCACCTCTGGCAGCAGCTGGTGCCAGCACAGCACCAAAAACAGGGAGGATTTATGGAAATTATGAGTTCCTGAATGGTATTAAAATAACAACGGGAAGGAAAATTATTTGGGCACTTGGGCAGAAATTGTAGAGGTAGGGGCAGGCTGTACTTTGTCACCTGCAGCACAGCTCTACAGAGAAATGTCAAATATAGAACAGAGCTCGTTCCAGCCCACGGGACAGCAACAAGAAAAGTCAGCTCTCGAAACAAGCATGGGCACCTTCAGTTTGGGTAGAATAAACTCTTTATCAGGTGGGTAAAACCTGGGAGGCCAAAACAGAGCTTTAACATCAGAAAATTCTTTGGAAAATTCAGTTTAAGCCACTCACATACGTGTGAACTGAAACATCATTCTGAAAGTACCTCAGAAAGTCTGGAAGATACAGCAGCTTTCTCGTTTCTGGTTCTGGTCCACTGGAGGTCTGAAATCCTGCCCAACTTCTCCCAAGTGTGCTGTCTCAAAAAAATAAAAAATCAAAATACACATCCTTCCTCCAGGAGGGGTTTGGGACTCGTTCACAGGAGGGGAAGGGTTGGTGGAAAGAGGAGTTGCCTAACTCGGATCAAGGCAGCTCAGGAGCTGAAGGACAAGGAAATGGAAAACAAAACCCAGAAAAAGGCACACCAGAAAAACCCCACCTGAGAAAACAACAGCTGAGAACACTTGAAGACATTTTCTGGAGGGAAGCACATCTGTTCAGAAAATCTTAGCTTGGAACAGGAAGGAACAGAATATGGAAATCATTGAAGTGAAAGGGTATTCTAGCAAAAGGCATTAATGTAGTGATTTTTTGTGATAATTAGCAACAGATGGGAAGAGTTTCAGTGGAACAAGTTAAAAACAATAAACCATACAAGATATTGAACTTTTGTCACAGACAGTGTTGTGGACTAGGTTTCAACCTAGATGAAAACCCAAGGTTTGACCCTGATTAAAATCCGAGCCACACATTTAAAAATTAATTTATTGAGGCAAATCAATCATCTCTACCAGGTTAGAATAAGACATAATTTTCCTGCAGGATGTCAGACATAAACATTCCCATAGTGAGTTTGAATGCTCGTTGTGCCAGGGGAAAGCAGAAAACTTCATGGCATCAGGAGATTATAAAAGTGTGGCACCTTGCTACTTCCCAAATACCTGATGGGACCTGGAGAGATGATTATCTGTAATGAAAACCTGGACGTGGAGGGCTTTTTCCATCCTGAGTTTCACAGCAGGTGACTCGGTAGCCTGGAAATGTCTCCTTAGGGCTCTGGAGCTCTCTGCTCCCAGCTAGCACTGGACAAACACTGCAATAACTCCAGAACAAAACCCTGCAGCTTCTCAGTGAAGTCAGCAGAGGCACAGTCCCACAGATTGTGCTGCAATTTCAATCATCAAATCATCAAGTGCATCTCAGACCTGTTGTTCGCACTGTGGATTCCTTAAATCCATTATTTATCCGTGGGAAAGCACAGGATCAAGCCAGGGGAGAACATGAAAATACTTCTGAATGACCACAACGGGCCTAACACCTGAGATTAACCAAAAGTCACCAAATTTACCACTGATGAAAACAAAGCACGCAACCTCAACCCTAAAATAATCCATTGATACGATCAAAGTATATGGCTGATAAAGTAAAAGCTCAGCAGAACAGCTTCAGCTGGCTCTGGATCTTGCACAACAATTAAATATGGTGCTTTAATTTTATAATAAAAAACATTTAATTGTGACCCTGATGTCATAAACGCTTACAGGTGACTCCACACATAGAGCAGGACATGCCAAGTGTGGATTTTACAGTTTAATGCTTCACTTCCCCAAGCTGCTCCCGTTTCAAAATGCATTCCTAATCCTCAGTTCTGCTGCTGCTTTTTGCCAAGTCCATTTGCCTTGTTTCAGGTAGAGCCAGAGGCCTGCTGAGATCCCAGGGAGGTCTTATCTCCACCACCACCTCTTGTCTGGGCTGTGTACTTGAAATTAATCTTTCTGGAGTGCACAGGAGGTGAGGAGAAGGAATTGAGGG